>UCOK01008922.1:0-74446 GCA_900474325.1 Synergus umbraculus
ATATATATATATATATATATATATATAATTTGAAGATTCTTTTTGGTTCTTATTAGAAGTTAGAGATAGAAGAGATATGTTTCCGAAAGTTTCAATTGCGGTCGCGTGGAAAAAGAAGAGGTTTGGCGGCACCCCGGGCGGTCCCCTTTTTTGCCCGCCCCTAAAGCCGACTCTGAATACACCTTTATTCCCTAAAGATCTTATGTAAATAGTAGTAACAGGCTAATAATTCATCAAAATTAAAAAGAAAAAGAAACCGCTACTCAAGTTTATTCACCACCTGGACTTTTAGAAAGAGAATGATTGTTTGAATTAATTAAAGTTATAAGTGGGAAATATTCAAATCTTAGAGAAACCAGGTTCTTTTACCATATTAATGAGGTAGAAAACAGTTTCTAAATACAATTAAACAAATTGTTCTTAATAGAGGTACAATATATAACATAATATTCTTCTCCTAGGAATTCAGAAATTGATTTGGAATTCTAAAAATACTTCATCTTGAGACGATGATAAGCTTGAACCAGTTTGATTTAAAACTATGAATATAGATTAATTTTTAAGACTATTACAAATCTATTTGGTTTAGACTTAACCAACCCTATTCTTTTTTGTTTTCAGAAAGTGAGTTGGACCACAAGTTCCGAACCCCGCACCGGTTTCGACTTCATTTTAACGTAAGCGGGATTCCGTCCCATGAAAAACTCCAAGCTTCCGAACTAAGTCTCTCGAGGGTATCTCTCCCAGACGATGGTAGAGAAGGACGTCGCGCAGTGCGGATATTGGTCCACGACATTATGCGACCAGGGGTCAAAGGACGCAGCAAGCCCATCTTGAGGTTGATCGACAGCCAGGTGGTGGATGCGCGCAAGAACTCGTCAGTCAGTCTAGACGTGCATCCAGCTGTGGAAAGGTGGCTGAGTAAAAGAGGAGCCGAGGAGAACCATGGGCTTCTGGTGGAGGTGGTGGGTGACCAATCTGACCAGGCAGTCAAGCAGGTCGAGCACGTGAGGTTGCGGCGTAGCGTCAGCGAGTCTCCCGACTCCTGGTCCAATACTCAGCCGACGCTCTTCACCTACACCGACGACGGCAAGGGCAAAATGGCCTCTGCCAAGCAGATCCTGGACCGACGAGCTAAGCGCGCAGCGGCTCGCGGCAAGAACCGCAGGAAAGACCACAGGGAGATTTGCCGACGACATCCGCTCTACGTCGACTTTGTTGATGTCGGCTGGAACGACTGGATTGTCGCTCCGCCCGGATACGACGCCTTCTATTGCCAAGGTGATTGTCCGTTTCCTCTCGCCGATCATCTGAACTCGACGAACCACGCCATCGTTCAGAATCTGGTTTTCTCCACAAATCCCAGCATGGTTCCCAAAGCATGTTGTGTCCCCACAGCCCTCAGTTCCATTTCCATGCTCTATTTGGACGAAGAGAACAAGGTGGTCTTAAAGAACTACCAGGACATGGCGGTGCTCGGTTGCGGCTGCCGCTGAAGAGTCAAGAGCTGAAGAAACTGAGAAGAGGAATCAAGAGGAATGCCGTGGCGAGCCGAGTCGGCCCGAGAAATTCTGCAGGTAGGCGAGCCACCAGCAAGAAAATGAGAGAACAAGAATAAGAGAGAGAGAGAGAGAGAGAGAGAGAGAGAGATAGTAATTCCTGGCAGCCCAAGACTTGCGTTCGAACAGATTGGAATGGATTGGAATGAGTACGCTGCGACTTATCCCCACTTTCATTCTCCGAGTTACTTGCTCGTTAGAACGAGCGAATGGCGCTGCCGCATTCTCTACACTTTCAGTAATCAACAAACTTGGCGGCCTATGAACTAAGAGACCGATAGGCAAAGCTGTGGCAAAGTCGTGGCAAAGCCAAACCTCCTTGGACGCGCGTAATTTATTAATAAGGCTGTAGCAAAAACCGGTATAGATTTATTTAGCGTCCGCACTCCGCGGATATGCTGTTCGAGAAGACCAATGTGTGTATATGTTTATATCGATGAATGGATTTTTATAAGCTTATATGTATGAGAGAGCGAAAGCCCTGGCAGATGAAGTCGAGGATTTCCTCGCCAGGGGACAAAGCGATGGATGCGATCCAGCGGGATTTGAACCGCCGCAAGCGATTCTCGATGGAAAAGTTGTGTTCGGTACACGCGCCACTGGCAAGAATGCGTGTACGCTCTACAAGTTGCGTCACCGACAGTCAACAACCCGATGCATGTGCGCGAGCATAAAATCGGTAATTTTCCGATTCCCGAGTGCGACGTTACTGGTCGAATTATTATGATTGGCGGTGGTATCTTTTTGTTTTATACAAGCAAGGAGCAAGATGAATGACGCAATGTCTTTCTCCTAGTGATCTCGAGAAAATCGAACAAATCGAAGTACCAGATCCGAGAGACGAGCTTAGACTGTGTTTAGACTTAAAAGACAAGGCGCTGTATCGTCGTGAGTTGTCCTTTAAAAAAAGCATCTTGCTTTCGACTAGTGTCTTTTTTAATGAACGCGAGTAATATATTTATGTATGTGATTCCGTGTATTACAAAATTAAATATTTAACGTAAACCGTACCTGCTTAAGGATTATTATTTATTATTTTTGCTAACGAATTTTTAGAAAACGTGTGTATATTTGTACAAATTTTTGTTAATATTATGAGTAACTGTGTAGCTGCGATGTAAAATGTGTGAATAGGTAACTATGTACACACTGTAAATAAAAACGTCTCTTGTAAAGTAACGTATTTCGCGTATATTTTAAAGAGGATAGATATGTTTACCGATATTTGTATAGTTTTCCATAGGAATAAATCCGAAACTTGGTAAACACACCTCTAACCACTGCATTTTCTTATTCTCCATCTTTATAGGATTTAAATTATTCACAATAAAATAAATTTACGAGTCACGAAAGTAGAAATTCCAGTTGTTGTTCTCTCTCTTTATCTCTCTTCTTTCTTCAAAAGATTATGTTTATCGCTTTCACTTTTTTCACTGAATTCAATGCAAATTCAAAAAATGTACAATTGTGTACAGGCTCAATAAAGAAAATAAAGTTTTAATCGTATTAATAAAGTAAAGATGATGCGGGTGGATAAAGAGAAAGTTTGTAATTGGCGAATCATTTCATGAGCAGGAAGTAGGTAGAACTTCAAAGATGTATATCTGAATATTATAATTTAATATCTAGGCCTTAATTTAAAGTTTTTAAATAGCTCTATTTAATTAATTATTGTTCTGGGGAAAAGACCAGTTTTACAGCATAGTATTTTTTATATGAATGGAAAAATAAAGTTCTCATGAAGGAGATCTTGAAAATTCTATAGTCCTAGGATGTTCAACACCTTGATACATTAAGGCTGGTAACCAATAAGTAGTGGAGTAGTGAACACAGTTTTGCGTAACTCTCAATGTAGGTATATGCCACACCTAGATCCACGTCAAGATCGAGATTTCTAAGCGGATCGGAGGGCACTGGCTGAGGCTTTAAAAAGCGTCCGCATCCTGTTATTAAGCATCTTTAAGTGGTTCGTTATGACAAATCAAGATTTTTCTCAGCCCACACAAAGGGCTCACAGAAACAAAGGGCACTCGAAACTTACTATATAGCACATCCTGTCTACAGGAAATAACTCCCTCTAGTCCCTCTGTATTAAAAAAATTTACTTACAGATTTTCAACAACCCTCACATGCTGCCTTAAACTCCACTAGGAAATTTATTACTCAATAACAGTCGCTAATAAATGAAAATGTTTTAATCTTTTGCATTGGAAATCAATCAGTAATTAATTTAATCTTCGACTGACTTCTTGATGAATCACTATAAGATATCAGTATTAGTTCACTAGTAGAAAATTTGTAATAAAATATAAAAATAATTTTATCTTAACATAAAGAATACCGAAAAAGATATTGCTTCTTAAAATTTTTAAAAGACTTGACCACTTGTTCCGCTCAAAACTAATTGAACTCCATTAAAGAAGATAAATAATTCAATAATATCAATCCTTCCCTCCATAAAAAGTCTCCTAATAAATTCCTCAAGTTTCTTCTCCTCCTGACCACATATAAAATCTCACCCATCCCACAAGTTCTCATAAATTCCTCCTGTAATCGCCCATGTTCCCATCACCAGGTTCACAGTTTTTCAACACGTCCTCTTTGATTCCTCGTCTCATTCATGAATCAGCAATCCTTTTGCCATTAAATACAAATACGAATGCGGTCGTACTTTTGAATAAGTTGGTATTGGTTATATATTAAGCTTTGAGTATGGCCAATAGCACAAAAGCACCTGTCCACCTCCTCATTATGGAAGAAAGCAAACCGCATGACAATTGGCTAATAGGGCTGTGGATCTGATGATAGTGAAGTTGGTGAAGTAGCGGCGGTACTTCTTAAGCGACTTTATTCGAAAAAGGGGTCGTGGAAATTGTTTCATAATGAGGGTGATGTTAGAACAACGCGCCGTATAGTTGAGTAGTCTTTGTTTTAGAATCCCCCTTGGGGTC
Source organism: Synergus umbraculus (assembly GCA_900474325.1). NCBI lineage: Eukaryota > Metazoa > Arthropoda > Insecta > Hymenoptera > Cynipidae > Synergus > Synergus umbraculus. The sequence continues at coordinate 4,511 of UCOK01008922.1, forward strand.
CTGAGTGAGCGTTTTACCACACAGGTAGAGAATGCGGTTCGCGGTGGTTCCCCCATGCTCCCATGCTTCCCTCTAACACGTTCGTACTTGTCCACACGCATACGCACAAGCACGCGCGAGGGAGAAAAGTATATAGGGTACTCAAAAAAGTATACAGTCTACACACCACTTTGTCTTCATTTTTTTCACATTGCTTCACGTCTTCAGCTTCTCCATCAGAATCTCGAAATATCGCTCTTCATCTCGTCCCATTGATCCTCAAATCTGGAATATTAAATAGACTGTGAGAACATACAGATATTTGCCTTTTCAATAGAATTTCAATATGTATATATTTACCAATAGTTAACTAATTGAAAAAAAATCCTCGATCTTCTTTCCTTCCTTACAAACTAAATTGCATATTGAAATTGAATATAAAATTGGTAGATTTTAGAATGCGAATCATACATCTTCATGCATATCTGCTTCCGAGAAGATTGTTTGTTAAGACAATATCTTTCTTGTAGTAATAAATTCCGAAAACGCCGATTAAATCTAGGGATCTAGACCCCATGCCTCGTATAATGAAATCATTTTAGGAAGATGAGACACCCTGTATAAAGAAGAGCTCGCGCGCTTGGGTTCCATATACACACATAACACATATGGGTCCAGCAGCTCGTGTCCCATGCTGTTCATCCACTACCGTCTGTGGTCCATTCTCCATACTGGGTCCGTGGGACCCCCCTCGCTTCATCCAACCCGCCCACCATTCTTCCCAGGATCCAGAATGACCATGTACTATCCAGGTAATGGCTTTATTCCAACAGATAAACTCGCTCTCTAGCTCTCGTCGAGCATCATCTCCAGGCAATATACTACTCACTCGTCGACCTTTTTTCTTCCTTCCCGGACACACGGTTCAGTTTGAGTTCTCCACTCCACTTCCTTGCCGTGCCGCTCCTTCATTTCGGTCGGACTGGCTTAATGACAATTTCAGGTAGTAAGAATGCTGGAAACCAAAAATCTCTTTTAACGCCGACGTTCCCGCTTTGCCCCGGGTGTCCAGGTTGCGCACTCGGCGACCTCTCATCGGCTCTCTTTGTAATATGTTACCGACAATGTCGTAACAGAATTTCCTTCTTAAGAGGACCCGATGAGGAAAAATTTTAGTTACCACCTGAAGGAATTTTGGGACCACCGAGTGCTCCCCTGGGGACCATCGGTGCTATAAGGATAAGAATAAGGGCTAAACGATACCGCTTCAACGAGTTCCATCCGGTCTCGGATGAGACCCCCCTGAGAGATTGGGACCCTCAATTTTTTGATCGGCTCCTTTTAAGTCCTTTGAAGATAAAATTGGCGATGTGTGGGATCCTTGTAAGGCGCTAGCTTTGAATTCGAATTCCGTGTCTGATCCTTTAATGTTGTTCTTCCTGGAAAACTTAAGATTATGCTTGTTAAGTTTGAGAGAAATCTGAGACCATTTAAGACGGGATTCTTTATTAGGAACTACTCATATCTCGTCGAATATTTCACTCGGCTGGTAAAAGACTCATTGATAGATCGACTCATCAATGGACCTCTTCTGGTACCTGAGAGAAGAATAGATGTTTTTAAATTTGAGAAAGACTTTTTTTTGTAGTACTTAATTGATTTTGTGGGAAAGTAATTGATAAATTACTTGAAAACTCTCAACCTGAAACGTTTAAAGTATAAAATTTTTAATGAATCCTGTCATTAAGTAGTTTTTTATGGAGTTAAGATTTAACAGCATTTCAAGAATCAACGAAATTTTTAGGAGCAAGGAATTTCACAGGTTTCCTGAATTTTTCGAAGTTTTATGTTTATGGCATTTTAAAGACTTACGGGATAAGACGAAATGTCACGGGATGTCAAACACTCAGAACAATTTCACGGTGTTTCTGAGAGGACCCTAAGATAACACAACATTTTTTGTTCAGTTCTTCCAGGTATGGACTCCCAATTATCTTATACCACCAAGGAGACATTTTTTAAATATTCTAAAAATTCATTCTGAGATTATTTTGCTAGTTACATTTTTTTACATTTTTTATTATTACTAGTTTGACGTCTAATTGAATTAAGTTTCAATGGAAAAATACTGGTAGTTTTAAAAAATTAAAGAAATAATTGTAAGATAATCTAGACTTATTGCAACAAAATTCCTGCTTTTTTATTTTACTACAGTACGAATCGAATAGACACGCAGAAACACTTCCTTTTTATAATCTCGAAATTTTTTAACCTTTTAGCACTTCCGCTACTTACAAATCTCATAATTGATTCGAAACCGTTAAAAAATTTCAAGAATGCAACACCTGGAAGAATTCAAAGAATAAGGGTGCCTGTGTTTTCCAGAATTCCTAAATACCCTTATTTCCGTTTTCCCGTTTCTCTTTAAGGTTTGCTTCATTCATAAGTTTATTCAATGTTTGACTTCAAATTTAAGACGACTATTAAAATATTTTCAAAAAATTTAACTACATTTTTTAATCTGAACTTGTGAAATAACGTTCATGCTCTAAATAATTTCCAACAAACCATAATTATTCGTTTTATGTGAGAAAAACGTTTAACAAGGTCCTGTAAAAAATTAATAAATGTTTTCATTTAAAAATTTTATAATTCTATGGCAAATTTTAAGAATCTTAATTTGACTTTCAGATCGCCGACTAAAATATACATAAAAATTGAAACACAAACTTGCAATAAATATGCATAATTTATTGATCCATAAGACACCTGCGTACTTTTATGATACAGAGACTTTAATCAATAATAATGTAGCAACTCTCATGTGATACACATTTGTTCCGTAAGCATTTTAACCATTTTTTTTACCGATCTATATAAGTCATTATCCACAGCCGAATTAGGTTTTTCTTACGTCGAAATTTTTATAAATTAAATTTTGCATTCTTGAAACAACTACATTTTTAGTCAATCAAACTTAAATATAACTTTCATATTTCAGGATTATATAATTCTTCGAAATATATCTTGAAATAGTACGTAATACTTGTTATTCCATTTTTTAAATATATGCTAAAAAAAGAGAAAAAAAGAAAAGATATGTAAAACAGTGTTTCATAATTTATTTTTCTCATTTCCTTAATTTCAGTTGATTTACCTTTACTTAAAGAATTTATATTCATGTTAAATAAACTAAATGTTTATCAAAATCAGCTGGGATTGAAATCTTCAAAAAGTTAAGAAACACCTGCGCAATAATTACATTTCAAAATAATCCGGTGATTTTGAGATAGGTACATTTAGATTTTAATTTAATTTTCAGCATTTAAATGTAAAAATAAAGGATAATTCAACTAAATATTAGAAGATGAATTTCAAATGAATCTGAAAACACATTTAGAAAACCTAATTACATGAGTATTTCCCCAGTTGTTGAATAATTCTCTTTAATTAGAATTTCACAACCGTATTAATTTAATCATTTTAAGTAAGTCGATCATTTTTACATGTGACTAAGTGTGAATAAAAGTAATTAATATGCAGAAAAATTTAAAAAGTTTAGTAAAAAAACTTTCCAAAATTAATAAACGTGATATAAATATTCGATTTCCAGTTTTTCTCGCTTACATAATTTTTCGTTATTATTAAAAACCATCCACTTTTCCTAAACCACTTTTAAAATACTGGAAAAAAGTTTGTGGCTTAGGTTAACACTGAATCCAGTCAAATCGCTCTTTTCACATCATAAATATGTAAACAGAAATAAAGCCTTTTCAACTTATTTAATAGATTCTATTTGATAATATTAGTATTGTATGAAATTTTCTGTAATTTCCAAAATGGAACAAAAGGATAACATTTTTTAGAACTACGTCGTTAACTCGTTTTTTCGCGAGTTCAGTCATCAAACTCGCAATAAATTCTATTGTGATTTCCAAAAAATGGATTTCAAATGACTTATACGATTTCCTTTTTTCATACAGCACGCTATATATCCCAAGAGTAAAAGATTAATATAGTTACAAATTACAAAAAATTGGTCTTCACCTGGTTTTTAGTTTAAAAATATCATTTTTGATTTTCTGTAAAGAACTTCTTCAAAATGTCGGGTTTATTTACTTTACCCATGTTGTTTTTGGGAATTTTGTCAACTACTTTCAAAATAGTGGGCACCGCGTATTCTGGTAGTGACTTCTTGCCGAATGTTCTTAATTGGGATAAAATCACTTCGCTACCTTCTCTTAATACAACGATGGCTGCAACCTGTAATCAAAAATCAATAAAAACTAAGTAATTAGTTTACGTTGCAGTTTTTCAATAAAATAACGTTATAGATTTGATTTTTAAACTTAAATCTCAGTAACTTTATTAATTTTATTATATAGTTCAATAGTATTTTTATTTGGCATAACCGATGGCACAAATTAATAAGAAAACCAGGATCGAAGAACGGCGACACTTTAAGGCCCTTCCAAAATAATTTTGGGCTTTTTGTGTTGTGGATAATGACAAGGGGAAGATACAAAATTTTAATCACAACTTGTTAATTTAATTATACTATCCATTTTTTTCACTTTAATCAATCAAATCCTAATTTGGACGTGACAAATTATAAAATAAAATAAAAATAAGATTCAATTTTTTATTTCGCGTGGGGATGACCATGCACTAAAACGGGAATTTTTTTAGTACTTTTATGGACCAATAACAAATTGTAAGTCAGACTTTATAATAATAAGGGACACGAGCTTGCCTTCATTCCTTGAGACATTAATTTATTGGTTTAACGGCATTACCGCCGTCCAGTAGAATCAGTCATCTTATTCTTCATGTCTGTAAGCCGTGAAAAAATTATAAAAACTAAAGAAAAAATTCGACATTCTCTCTTTCTTGATTCCTATTTCTCTGTGAAAGGGCCTTAATTAATGTTGTAGAGAAATTTATATTGTTTAAAATTATAAAGGAGCGAAAGAGTAGAAATACGTTATAATACAAAGAAAAGAAATAAAATTAATATGAAAAGATTATAATTAATTATAACCAACACTCACTTTTTGACCCCACGTTGTGTCAGGCACACCAACAACTGCACAATCAATGACGTTGGGATGTCCTAAGATTGCTGTTTCTACTTCCAAGGCACTGACTTTATAGCCTCCAGTTTTTATGATATCAACGGAAGTGCGACCAAGAATTTTGTATATTCCATTTTCGTACTGCACAGTGTCCCCTGTTAATGAAATCATTCATTTTGTTGTAGGATATTCAAAAAGGAATTTCATTCATTTATAAGTTCTAATTTAGCGTAATTCTTTTAATTAATAAAGTAAATTACCTGTTTTGAACCAACCATCGCTTGTAAATGAGTTTGCAGTTACGTCCGGTTTTCTCCAATATTGTTTAAAAACACTGTCTCCCTTTACCTGCAAGTCCCCCGATATAGGATCTTGAGACTTCGAAACTATTTGAGCTTTCTGCGATGTTCCGTAAACTAAAGCTGACGTATCACTATTTCCTTGTGATTCAGGCTTTGTTATTCGAACTTCCACGCCTGGAAAAGGCTTCCCAACAGTTCCTGATAAAATTTCATCATATTAGAGAAAATAGTCCCTTGAAAAAAATTCAAAATCTTCTAATGAATTAATTGTTTAGTAAAATTCTTTATAATAAAAAAAAGAATGCAATTTAAATAAAAAAAGAGAATATATCTCTATAGTTTACTACGTCATTATTTAAATACACTTATTATAAAAATCATTCGTGATTGTTTCAAAATTGTATTTCATAAGAGAGGTAGTAGATATGTGCATTGTGCAATCTCTTATCTCGTGCAAATTGCAAAAGATCTTAACTATCTATAGAATTTTGTGAGATATTTCGAGAACTTTTGGTCACTTCATATTTCGATAGTTTTTATTTATAAAATATATAAGCATCACGCGCATCAGTGGATATTTTTGGAAATTTTAAAATTTTAAATACGCAGATGATTAAATTCTAAATAGAAATATGTTTTATAAATCCCCATAAAGTTCCTTAGGAATGTGGAGATAATTTGAATAGAATTCTTGAGTTTCGAAATTTAAAAAAAAAACATTTTTTTGTGTTACTTATTAAAAGCTTCATAAAGTGTAACAAAAATTAATTTAATACCTGGAATGCGTTCACCTTCCAAAGGATTCGTTAAAACCATCCCTGTTTCAGTCATTCCATACCTCTCCAATAAACGGTGTCCTGTGATTTCTTCCCATTTATCAAAAATTGGTGTAGGTAAGGGGGCAGATCCACTGACCATTAACCTGAGTAAAATAATTGAATATTTTTTATCAACCTCAAAAATTCTACTTTTAAATCCTGCATTTTTTTAAAGGAAAACTGACCTAATTTTTGTACTACAGACAGTGTAGATGTATTCTTTTATTTTAGGTTTGCTAAAAAGTTGTTCATACTCTTGTATCAATTTCATATAAATAGTTGGAACCGCCATGAAAACGTTTGTTCTTTCAGAATTTTGTGAATTAATGGCTAACAGTTGACTCCAAACACTAGACGTCTCGAACTTTGGCAACATAATACAACGTGCGCCAACATACATCGGACATAATAGTAAATTTATGACTCCATGAACATGATTCAAAGGCAACGTATGCAGAACAACATCTTTGATGTCATATTTCCAAGCGCGGATCAAAGTATTAATTTGGGCTTGCAGATTTTTATGGCTTAACACCACACCTTCATTAACGAATTTTAGGATTACTTTATTTTCAAACCAAGGTCATAAGGTAACGATCAAATTATTGCTAAATTGTAAAAAATGAATGTACCTTTTGGTTTGCTCGTTGTGCCTGAGGTATAAATAAACATAGCATCGCTGTTGTTATAGAAATCTCCCTTGACACCAGCTTCAAGGGAATTTCCAAACTCGTGTTCGAACATTTTATTGTTTGCTACCTTGCCATCAACTTTCATTGCTAATACGCGTAGAGCATCGTCGAGAACTACTAAATGCCTTTTGGAATTTCCAAGAGCAGATTCAATTAGTGGCAAATATTCCAAAGTTGTGACTATAACTTTTGCATCTGCATCGTTGATGTAGTAATCGAGTACAGGTGCTGGATGTAGATCGCTTAGCGGTACAGCTAAAAAAATTTATTTTACTTATCACCGACAAAATTATGTACCCCTTGATGTTCAAAATTCTATTTTAATTACAATTAATTTTATTGGAAATTAAATTGAATATTATACCTATTTGACCACTTATCCAACAGGCCCATTGTACAATTACATAGGATGCATCATTTGGCAATAAAAAAGCTACTCGTTCTTGTTGAGCTTCACCAAGCAGTTCAGTTAATTCGTTAGCAAATTGTCTCGCACTTAAGAATAGACCTCGATATGTGTAATCACCGTGCAGGTCACGCAAGGCGGTTTTGTCACCAAATTGTACTGCTTGTTTAAAAACAGGCACAACATCGTTCGAAAACTGTAATTAAAAATTGTAATTTCACTCTAGAAATTAAATCAATAAAGTGGTCTTGTAATATGAAAAAAGCTTTCTTGATTCCTTCAATTCTAAAGTTATTTATTGGTGTAAAGGGATCTCGCAAAATAAAGTAACGAAAAATTAACTACAATCATTTTTTTATTTGTTTCTAAAAATCTAATTAAGAAAAACCTACCTGTCTCGTTTCTGAGGTAGAATTAACTGCAAATCTTGTATGTTGGGAACGTTTTGCAACAACGGGTTTAGGACTTCGAGTTGCTGAATTAACTAATAAAAACAATCTTCTTCTTAATAAGGAGCTCATCTTAATTAAAAATGTTTATCCTTTCTGCAAAAAGGAATATTCTTAAATATATTTAAGATTGTGAAGAAAATGTATTAGAATAATATTTTTGGTACCACAACATAACCTCAAAACAGACCGGCAAGTAAAGAGACCTGCTTCGCAGGTGATTAGATACTTATGAAAGTGCAAAGCATTTGATGTTAAAAATACATATGAAATTTGCGAAATGCTATCAAATAATGCGCATTATGAATGAGGCGCCTTTATGTCGCCAAATTACGTCACAATGTTGTCTGACTTGACTCGCGAAAGAAAGTACGCCCACCTGTGTCGATCAATGATTGTTATTAATTGTTATTAATTGTTACTGAAAATCCCTATAAAAGCATTCTCACTCTTGTAAACACTTATGTATTATCGCTCTTTCACACTTGTAATTCAATCTAAACTGAATTAAAAAAAGAAATTCCCGGGAAGAGCAAATACAAGACAATCACCACAAAATTGAAATAACCAATTGCAAAAATCCAAAATCGTCTGCTATTTTGCACAGATGAGCAAAGTAGCGGGCTTTTTAAAATCGTCAAATTTTTAATGTAAAGTTGATAAAAAATGTATTAATTATATAAATAAAAATTATGATTACTTTATTATTGTAATATTTCTTAACTTTAATTAAGTAAGATATCTGTTTTTTTATATTTTGTAGAAATAATTTCTGTTAGAAACTGATTTTATTGATTAAGATTTAGCTCCACAAGAAATCAAAATGGCGCGATTTTGTTGAAATACACATGCCATGTGCGATTGTTGTGCTCTGCTCTTTTTGGCAAATTATTGTTTATTAAAAGAGATTTTGAGTTAAAAAAAGTAACAAGGGAAATTTTAGAATAAAGCTAAAAATGCCAGTTGATCAAAGAAGAATTAACGGGCCGGAAGTGTCTATTCCTTACAGTATTTATATTGACAGAAGTTTAAAAAATGTGGAACCTAAAAAAAGCTTTTTGGAGAAAAGAGAAGATGGACGAGAACTTACTGATCTCAGAAAAATGTGTAAGTTTGTATAATTATTGTTAACTTATTGTGTTATTAATTTGAATAATACTTTATTCTAAATAAATAATTTATGAGTCTGATAAAGATTTATAGGTTATGTAGATCTGTACTCGCGTATATGCTTCAAATTCAAATTGATTTAAAAATATTATAGTGTAATCAAATATTTAGTCTCTCTTTTTAATTTTGCGTCTTTAATTTTCAGTTGTAAAAGTTGGAATTGTTAGTCAGGCGAAAGGTTCTGCGTATATTGAGATGGGAGACACAAAAGTGATATGTTCAGTATTTGATCCAAGAGAAATACCAAACATAAATAACTACTCTCAGCAAGGAGAATTATTTTGTGAATTCAAATTCGCAACTTTTTCCAGTGCAAAAAGAAAAATACACCAACAAAATTCTGAAGAGAAAGAATACAGTTGCGTTATGCAAAGAGCTTTGGAACCATCAGTTTGCCGTGTAAGTGTACTGAAGTCATTGAATTATGTACAATTAAATTTTTGAGCTTTGATTTTATAATAAAAATTCTCTTTTTCTAGCACGAATTCCCTAATTTTCAAGTCGATATCTACGCATTAGTTCTTGAGAATGGTGGATCGGCTTTATCAGCAGCGATTATGGCTGCTAGTTTAGCTCTCGCGAATGCCAGTGTTCCAATGTTTGGTCTCGTCTCAGCAGTAACAATGGTAAAACCCAAAATATTTTTTAATAAACCTAAACTTCAATTTAAACGCAAGAATTTGCAAAAAAAAATAAATCAAATAATCAATTTCTACAGGGAATTTATGACGGTGTCTTTTTCCTTGATCCAACTGAAAAAGAAGAGTCCCTTTGCCTTTCAACATCAACAAGTGACGTCCAAAAACAGAAAAATCATGGAGTTATCGTGCAAGCGTCGATGCCACAACATAATCAAATTTCTGAATTTTTCCTCGTTGGGAGTTTAGACACGACGACAATTAAAGCCCAAATAGAATCTCTAAATAAAGCTGGCGAAGATATATATCCTGTAATGCAACAGTGTTTAGTAAAATCTATATCAAGCTTTTTAAAACAGAAGATAAAGAAAGAGACAAGCGAAAATCAAAGTGAAATGGAATTATAAAAGTAAATTTCTATCAAGTATTCACTATGGAAAAGGCTGCAAGTAAAAAAAACAGGGAGATTTGTATTACAAAACTGATTTTATTACAAACTATTTTAGTTAAATAAATTTACGAAAGAAAAAACGGTTTTTCATTTTGTCTTTAGTTTCGAATCCTTAGTAATCAAGTTTTTTTTATGTTTAATATAGTCCTAAATGATAATTTTATTCCTCAGGCTTTTCCGGTGGTGGGCCACATGGCTGTAGCATTTTCTCCATTAAATTAAAACGTACGCGTGCCTTTGATTCGTTTTCACCGATGGCAAAAAAGTTTAAGAGATCATAATGGCCCATGTAACTACTGCACGAATCTCTGTGTTGATTTACCAGCCATTCGAATTTTGTCGTATCTGCGTGACCAGTTCCAATATATTTAGACTGGAGATGCTCCAACTGACTGTGTATATTGTATCGTTCTCCCATTCTGTAATGAAAAAGAGCAATTTGTTAGAATCGCAGTACTTGATAGAAGAATAATTAGACCATTCTAATAGTTTGTAATTCAAATATATATTTTAAAGCAATATGTCTATGTGTATCGAAAAGATTCGGCTACGTGTACTGACGTAAAAAAACAAACGATAAACAAGCTGGTAGTCTAACCTATAAAAATTTTAATTACATACATATTTTTAAAATTCTCAGCGTTTAATTAATTTCTTTGTATAGATGCGACAAGTTTTAACAATTTACTTTATTACTAGCCTTATTTGAAAAAAGCAAAATATAAACACATTACCAGCATAATTTTGGAAAAGATATACAAAATAGCCAATATTTTAACAAAATATTTATAAATATACTATCAATTCTAACTACTTATTCGTATAATTCTTGCAAAATAATTTCTCCCAAAGCAAGATAACAAATTTGTTAATTCATAATTATACGCCATCCGTGGTTTTGATTTTACATATACAAGTTTAGGAACAAAAATGTGGATTTTGTGAACAAAAACAAACCGTAATTATTAGTAAATAAAAGGGATGAAATATTAGACCATTTTTATTCAGACTTACCTGATTAAATAAGTTAAATACAAAGTTTTGCTCTGTGTATTTATATGTATTTGCAAGCGTCAATTCGTCAACAATTAAAGTGGCTAAACTAAAGTGCTCAGCTCAATGCTCAACGTAGCTCAGCGTGCTCAACAGCTCAACTGCTCAGTGCTCTCAAAAGTTCCTGCTGGAGAAATTCTGCAATTGACTGTAATCTGGCGCGCGATTCAAAATCGAATTAAATGGACCAATGGAAGAATTTCTCCAGCGGTAAGTCAAAACAATGCGCGCGCAGACTGCAATCCGTGCCCCTTACTCAACTGCGCATGCGTCGCACTCGGCATTTGACTCGTTACAATTCGCGCGCAGTTTAAAATGCTAAAAAATATTTTTTTTATTTTTTATTATAAATAATGCATTTTTACTTATAAAAATGTCCATTAGATCGAAATTCATGAATCTTAATAAAAAGAAAAATTTAGATGCCATTATTTATAATAGACGATAAAAATAATATTATAGCATTTTAAACTGCGCGCGAATTGTAACCAATCAAGGGCCAAGTGCGACGCATGCGCAGATGAGTAAGGGGCACGAATTGGGAACGCTGGAAATTCTCAGTCTGCTCCATCTCGGCATCTCCACAGGACTTAATTTGTCACACTCGTCGACTTGTCAACTTAATAATTGTCAACATTATCTGTGACATTTAATAATTGAAAAAGCGACTTTCCAAAATTTGTATATAATTTTGATTTGCAAAAAAAGTGAAAAAAGTGGCTTAAAAATGGGTTCTAATAAACGTCATAAGACTGATAAGAGTCGAGAAACTAAGAAAAAAAGGCATCGCAGTCGTTCGCGTTCAATTTCTGTTGAACGAGAAAAAGAAAGGCACAGGCATCACAAGAAGCATAAAAGGAAAGAACGCAAAGATTATGACAGTGATAGTAAGTATTTATTTATTTAAAGAGTCTTAAATTGTATTAAATTATACTATGAATTCAAGTTTTGGAGCAAAGGTTATATTTCCCTAACATTTCTCAATATATCAAATGCGTATATACACAACGTCTTTATAAAGCATTTTATTCTTTATTCCATAGAAACATATCTTACTACAGTAACGATACATTCTAACAAGAACATTGTTTTTTTTCTAGTCGAGATTGTTAGCGCACCACCACCCCCTAAGATTTCAAAATCAGGACACTTGCCAACACCTCCGCCTCCAGAAATATCGAAAGAGAGAAGCTCTTCTCCAAAGAGTGGTGGTTCACAACTCTCACTGTCTATTGAAGAAACAAATAAATTAAGAGCAAAACTCGGTTTGGCTCCTTTGGATGTCCCCAGTGCTCCAAAAGAAGAATCCAATGTATTTAAAGATGATTTAGGAGAATTTCATCACAAACCAGCTCCTAATAAAAGGAAAGAAGCTCATGAACAAAAATTGAGAGAGAAGATCAGTACTCTAAAAGAAAAGAGGAAACTAGAAACAAATATATTAAAATCAAAGACATTAGGCGAGAATGATTCGGACGATGATGCGAAGGCTTGGGTTGAAAAAAACAGATTGATAGAAATGGAGAAAAAGAAAGCAGAAGAAAGGGTACTTATCATCTAATTTAAATTGTAAAGTAATTAAGATTTAGCTCAATTAGAGTGAGAAGTTTTTGAATTTCTAGTTATGTACTTTATAATTTAAACCATCATGTATTCGGATGTTAAAGTACTTTTTTTTAGAGCGTCTTATCTTTGAAAGATTTCCCATTTCTAAAAAAAATTGCTTATTCATAGTAAATGCTTAATTTCGTAAATGTATAAGAGTTTATTTTTATTTTAGGCAAAGATGCTGGACCAGCTGGACGAAGAGTTTGGCATTGAGACCTTGGTCAGAGAAGAAGTGCAACATGAAAGGCATAAAGCTTACAGCGCAAGAGACTTGAAAGGCTTGAAAGTCGAACATGATATGGTGGGAAAAATAATTCTACATTAATCTATAAATTTTGAGTATCCAAATTTGGAAAGCCTCATATTTTTAAAGTTCTAGCAATAAAAGATTAATTCGAGATTACTTCTTACAGGAAAGTTTCCAAGAAGGAAGAACTACGATCTTAACCTTAAAAGATCAGGGCGTTCTAGATGAGGAAGGCGATGTTCTTGTGAATGTGAACATGGTAGATGATGAACGTTACAAGCGCAGCGTTATTAACAAAAAGAAAAAGCCCGGGTATGACGCTTATGATGAAAGTAACTTTGATGAGTTTGGCGACCCTATACACGCGGTGTTAAAAAAATATGACGAGGAAATCGAGGGTCAGAAGAAAGAGAGCTTCGCACTAGGTCTTCAGAACGCCAAAGAGGTCGAGCAACGACAAAAGGAATTAGTTAAAAAACGTTTAGCTAATAAGAGAATAGAGTCATTGAATCTTGCCGAACCAAAACTAGCCAGTGATTACTACAACGAAGAGGAATTAGTTAAATTTAAGAAGCCAAAAAAGAAGGTAATTAAGAATATAAGTTGATATTTGATTTAAATGACTTTAAAAAAAATATATGTATATATAACATATAAAACATAGAGAATTTTTTCATATATTTTTTAATTTCAGCGTAAAATAAGATCAAAGAAGCCTCTTAAAGCAGATGATCTCGTGCCAGATGGTAATGATTATTTGAAAGATCTGGGAAGTCGTCGTAATCGAAAATCTGAGGGCAAATATAAAGATGAGATGGACAATGATGATTATGAAGGTGAGTTTTAACTTCAATTTTTGGAAAAACAGTGAGTTGATTTTTAGTAATCTCGAACACGAAAATTCTTTTAATATTTAAATTAAAATTGTACATAATATATAATCATTAGATTCCAAAATTACCAATAAATAGAAATATTCAAAATAAAAAATAGAGTTAGAGATGAATCGAAATTGACTGGCTTTGTTTGCATTATACTAATTCATGATTCACATTATTATTGGAAAGTCAACATTTTTTTTTAGAATTTAATCACATTTTCACTGAACAGTGCCATCAGAAGCGGCAATTGGAGGAAGGCTTGAAGAAGGAGACAACACTGAATTGGATCCAAAGCTTGCCTTGAAAAAAGCTAAGCGTGCAAAAATATTGCAATCATATTCCGTGGAAATTGCAGATAAAATCAAAGTTCAGGATGAAGAGCAAAACAACAACGTCGGAAATATCGTTCTGAACTCAACAGCTGAATTTTGCAGAACCCTAGGTGACATTCCAACTTATGGTCTTGCTGGAAACAGAGATGAAAATTCCCAAGAATTAATGGTGAGTAATTATTTTTATTCACAGATTAATTATGAAGTTTAGGGCCCCTAGACAGGAAAAAATGGAAATAGTTAGAAATTTAGAAGTGTTAAAAAAATGTTCTTTCTTTCCTCAGGAAATTGTAAAAGAAGAGGTTGAAGACGAAAACATGGATGTAGGTGATGATGGTGACGATGGTCGTGGAGCTTGGAATACAGTAAAAGCAGGTAAAGTTCAAAATCAGCCCATTAACAAAAAGCAAAGGCTACTGACATGTTTCGTTACAGAAGAAAATATCATAGAAAATATTTTAATTGCAGAAGAAACAGCCATCGAACCCGCAGCTTTGGAAGCTCCAATTTTAGACGTGGAGCCTTCTCTCGGTCAAGGAGTTGCTGGAGCTCTAAGTTTAGCAATAAGCAAAGGATATTTACAAAAAGAAGACTCAAACCGTCCCTCCGCTTCTCGATTTGCTCATCTTCAAGCGCAAAATTATTCGATTGAAGATAAAACTTATGGGTATGTTGATTAAATCTCTTAACATGATTACGAAATATGTAATGGAGATTATAAGGTACTTAAAATAAACATTGGATCTTTGTTGCAGGGACGATGACAAATTTGGAAGGAGGGATAGATTCAATGGCCCAACATCGGATTTTAAAGATAAAGATAATTTTAAACCTAATGTGAAGTTGGAATATATCGATGATGATGGTCACGTTTTGAGCGCGAAGGAAGCCTTTCGGTATCTTTCTCACAAATTTCATGGAAAGGGACCAGGGAAGAATAAGGTTTGTAGATTATTTTGAATATAAATTATTTTCTATATATATCTTATGGTGATTGATTTAAATCAAACATGTATTTAATACTCTAATACAGTTAAAAAAAATTTTTTTTTTATTTCAGGTTGAGAAACGGATGAAAAAATCGGAGCAAGAAGTCCTTATGAAACGAATGTCTTCAACAGATACTCCGCTAGGAACTTTAAATTTACTCCAGGCAAAACAAAAGGAAACACAATCACCGTTTGTCCTTTTAAGTGGCTCCAAACAAATGCAATCGTAAGCAAATTAAGTCATAATTAATTAAAATATATGAAAAATGTCTAAAGTTTATAAAATCTTACATCTTTTTAACATATTTTTTTATTATTTCAGGGCAAATATATCAAAAACCAAACACTAAGCTCTGCAGATTTTCCAGTGATCAATGTGACAGATATATGTATGTAAAGTATCTATACGTTACATATATCTATTTAGAAAACTACATAATTCTGTATTAATTGCTGATTTAAAAGAAAAAATAAATATTATTTATTTGGCATTAGTGATGTAAAAAATTTTGTTCAGCTTAAACTGGTTTATATTAAGCTGAGTTAACATTTGAATCTTACCTTCCCAAATCTGAATGAATTTAAAGAATCTAACGATTATAAATATGTAAACACTTTTCAAAAATTGAATTTTCTTAAAATAAAAAAGATAAAATTAAAAAACGTTCAGCTTTGAATCTTGAATGTTTAATATTAAGTTAAAAAGGTTTCCATACCATTTCTCTTATAATTTCATGCGAGAAATCATTACAGAAATTAATTATTCTAAAATTAGAGTCAATAAGGAAAAAATTTCAAAATTTCACATAAATTCGTTTATTAAAGTATTATTGTGAAATTCCAATTAGTGTTTCAAAATACAAAACATAAAAAAGAATGTTGCTTTCAGGGCAAAGAACGTTAATTCCTATTATAGTTATCTATAATTCAATTAATTACTAATGATTATCTATATTGATCGACATCAGAACATTACATCAGTCTTAAAAGTACAATAAACGAAGAAGACACGACTTAAGTTCCTATTTTACAAGATTTTCTGCTAAAAGAAATTTAGGAAACTGCTGTTGCTATTAGTAACGTTTACAAGAACATCTTTATCAATTAATTCAATTCCCGGAATTATTGCCATCAATGACAAGTTTAGTCCAATGCCCTGATAATTTCGTAATAAACAAGAAGACGCTAAATGGAAAAAGTTCTTACACGCAAAATCGTGTATAATTGTGCAGTAATATTTCATTGGTATTATAAGATATTACGTTTAAAGTATACTACAGAGATAAATGTATATTGAAATAGAATGCATTCTAAGCATTTCGGCTTGCATGTAAAATTGGAAATGAAGTCTTATTATAAGTCTCAAGTAACTTAACTTATCTTTTGCTTTTCAACTCTTTTTCCATTCACGACTTCAATATATTCATAACCTATAGACAGGAGGAATGAGAAGTTAAATGCTTTGTTTTTTGTGTTGATTGTTCAGTTTTCTTCGACTTTTTAAAATCAATGTGGCTCTTTCACCTTGGACTTGCCAGGGTGAATTTAAAGCTGACCGCAGTCGGCGATGATGATTTTTTTTGATGTCTTACCATTGGGAGTACCGTAGCTTTCTAGTGTTTTGACTACGTCCATACCTTCAACGACGGAGCCGAATACGACATGCTTGTTATCGAGCCACGAGGTCTTCGCAGTGGTGATAAAGAATTGTGAGCCGTTTGTGTTTGCTCCAGCGTTAGCCATGGACATAATTCCAGGTCCGGTGTGCTTTAAGTCGAAGTTCTCGTCTTCGAACTTCTCACCGTAGATGGATTTTCCGCCAGTGCCATTGTGCTTGGTGAAGTCACCACCTTGGCACATGAAGGTGGGAATGACACGGTGGAAGGAACTGCCCTTGTAGCCGAAACCTTTTTCTCCTGTGCAGAGAGCACGGAAGTTTTCGGCCGTTTTTGGGACGACGTCACTTCTCAACTCAATGACAATGCGGCCGACTGGCGCACCATCGGCGGTCATGTCGAAAAAGCATCTTGGCAAACCCATGGCGAATTAAGTTTCTGGTGCGCTGTAAACAGAAACATATATCATTTATTAAATGGCATCAAAATAAAAATTGGTACTACATTCAGGTTAACATTCTAAATTAAAACAAGTGGAAAAATAAATATCTGACTTCGTAAAAAACTTGTAACGTGTTTCATTAATTGTGAAAGATTTATCTTGACTTTAAAATTCGGACCTCCCCAAAAAATATTTACTGGATGCGCCCCTGTTCTTACAACTTTCTTACATTTAAAATACCGAAAAACTCGGGAAATTTGACTTAGTTTTGAATTTCTTATTAACTAAAAATGAATTGAACAAAGATTGTTTTATATATGTTTATTTACTTTATATAAGTCTCATGATTCAAAACTGCCTGTCATTCAAGCTTAATAAGCAAAATATAGATAAGGAGAAAAAAAAACTGCCTTGAAAAAGTGAACACCTAGGAAAATTCATTTAAAAACTCCCATTATCTTAAAAATATAAATTAGAACAAAGTTTCACGGCCCCGAAAAACTAACTCCAAATTAGGCAATCAAGCATGTAAAATAATTCACTATTTTTTTTATTATCTGACCTTGAGTCACTATCTAAGCGAAGAAAATCTCGCCAAGCGGAACTCAAGCCACTAAAAAGTTTTAAGATATTATTTTAATTGATTTACGTGCAAAAAAAACTCCTGATTTGTGCAATTTAATCATGACGAGAAAAAAAACGTGCCGATGAAATGGCGGCGTGGGTAACTTTATCACACGTGGAATATTTCTTG
This sequence comes from Synergus umbraculus, assembly GCA_900474325.1. Lineage (NCBI taxonomy): Eukaryota > Metazoa > Arthropoda > Insecta > Hymenoptera > Cynipidae > Synergus > Synergus umbraculus. The sequence continues at coordinate 22,413 of UCOK01008922.1, forward strand.
AAGTTTATGTTGAAAATTGAATTAACGGGATTATTAATAATGCAAACATCAAAACTCTTTAATAAAGTTTCAAAAATCTATAATGAATGCCTTCCAAACGGAAACCGGTGCTTTGTGTAAAACGGACGGTAAAGGAACGCTAAACTGCCACACGCCATCGGCGATTTTGATCTTATACAAGTTTAACAACAAAAGTTTCGATTTTATGGATAAAAACACATCGTACTAATTGATAAAGAAAAGAGATGAAATATTAGACCATTTTTATTTAGACTTACCTGATTAAATAAGTTAAATTCAAAAGTTGTATAGGGCGGAATGGTCTTCCTTTTACAATGCTCCAGCAGTGCTTGGGGTGTTTGGATTGACGGCAGTTGACGATGCGCGCGCATCGTTTCGGCTTACCGTTAGAGAAATTCTCCCATTGATTAAAATTTTATGCGCGCGATTCAAAAACGAATTAATTTAATTCCATTTTAAATTGCGCGCCAGATTACAACCAATGGTAGAATTTCTTCGGTGGGCACCCACACACTCTGCGCGCGCACTCGCGCAGGGAGGCCGGTTTGAGAGAGTGAGAGGGAGAGGGTAAGAAGGAGTGAGAGTGAGGGGGTGGAGAGAGATCACTGCGCTTGTGTGCAATTCAATATGTAATATGTATACATACAAACCAATTTATACAAAGCAAAGGCGAATATTTTGGTAATTTTCCACTGCATTCCGTTATATATCGATTCCCATTGGTCGAATCACATTCTTAATCACGTGATTTAAACGCCATTATAAAATTACTGCTTTACATTGTCTAAACTAATTACACCATTTGTTACAACAAACAGACTTTGAATTTGTGAATAATTTTTACATTTTTTACCGGTCCGGGTCCAGGTTGTTATCGATATGTTGAAATCTGTGTTGGATATGTGTTAAAAATTTGAAGGTTAGAAAGCGTCATATAAGTTATGATCTTAGTATTTTTGTTATGACCACTTGTCAGAAAAGCGAATATTTTAATGCGGGTCTTTCAAGCATATGCTGACATGATACTGACCGTCTCAAAGAAAGATGCGCATTTATTTTTGCAAAAGGGTAAGTGAATTTATCACTATGGGGTTTGTTATAAATTTTGGCTTTAGAAAGAAATTAATCGAGGTTTTAGTTTTTATAACCTCTAATGTATCAACAAAATACGTTTGCAAAGCTGCAAAAGCACATTTGCATTTGATTACAATTTTTCTTCATTATGTGGATTATGTATACATATCGAAAGTAATTAAAATAAATGTCTTTGTGATTCATTGTGAACTATTATTTGAATATAGATCGAATTTAACATTTTATTTAAAATCAGTTCCAATTATTTATATTATTATTTTACATCAATAAAGAAATTTCAAGATAGGAATAGGAATAAATTATACAAAAGTATTTTTTAAAAATTTAAGAATTTTATTTGTCTTTATGGATTCGGTTGAGGGCATGTAGCAATTACCATATGAGCAAATTTAAAAAATCCTGTTTTTTGTCAATTTATATTTTTCAAAAAGTAAAAATTGTGGAGATAAACCGAGTTATCTAAATTTACTGAAATACTCATATATAGTAAGTAAAACATGCTCTTAAGTAGTTTAAGCTTCATTTATTCAGTAAATATAAATGAGTAAAGAATAAATACACTCTACAATACTATCCCTGAAAAGTTGACTTAAGTATCACATATCATTCTATAAAAGCAAAAAAAAATCTTAAATTTCTTAAAAGCTTTAAAAGTGCAATATCAGTGTTAGAAAAAAAACAAAAAATGTATAATTAACAGAATCAGAGATATCAATGATAAGTTACATCTGATATATTTCAAGCCAAAAGGAATTTATCCTTATACATGACTTGAATATATGTATCGATAAAGGTTGAGTACAGTGTATAATTAATTATGAATTCTATAAAATTTATTAAATATACCGTTTTATTTTCCATAGGTACTGAGACATGTCAAATTGAGATTTAAAATTCCTCGAGCTTTTTCAAATGTCGACGAAAGGATGTATTTTTTTTTTATTCTCTCGCTATGGATTGTTTTCGTTGAGGGCTACTTTATCAACGGAGATTTTTGTGAAGTACGTATGAACCTTTCAAGATTTTCTAATTAATAAGTTATAAATTTTAATATAAAAATAAAGATCTGAAAGATACTATTATAATAATTTTAATAATATTACGAAATTGAGATAAAATATGATGTTACTTATTGACTTAGCTGATGGAAACATTTGGATGAAAAAATATATCTTTGCACATAACACCAGTCAACACGAATTTTGGTCCAAAAAAATTTTTTTTTTCTGTTGAACTGTGTAATATTTCATTATTGTCCATATTAAAAGTGAAGAATTATTTACATTTATTTCCAGTACAAATGCAAAATGAGACACGACGATGAAGCAATCGCAGTTGAAAGAAAGGGAAACGGAAATTTATGCGGTTTAGATAATATACCAGACAATGTTACAGTTACTGTAATGGAAAATGCTGAAGGTGTATCCTCTAAAGGTATACTTTTTATATTAGAAAAAAGAAAAATAATTTTTCCAATAACTTCCATTTCAGAATTAGATGTAAGTTTTATTTAATTATCTATTTAATGAATACGTAAAATGTTTTCATTTAGGCGTTGTAAGATTTCAATTTAGTCCTCCAAATACAGCGTGTGTCTATAAAGTTGCTCTAGTAGTAAATGCCTCGATCACAAATTCGGAAGATTGTGATAAACATGAATTTAATGCACAAGGATTGAATGCAGAAGAGGTTCATACTGCGGATAAATCTTACTGCATTTTAAATAACAACTTCGATAATTCGAATAACAGTAAGGAATTGGAAGTGCCTTTTTGTCATGTAAGAATTTTTCTTTTATAGATATAATTTTTAAATTAATTGTCTCGTATCTGAAAGTCAATTTCAAATTAAAATTATAAATAAAGATATATTTTTGTATCAGGATGCCAACAAACCAGAACAGAAACTTTCAATTTGGTATGAAAGTGTTTTCAGTGGATGTTATGCACTTCGTTTCAAAATCGGATTGCAAAGTTTTGTATTTAGAAGAAAAATGTTTATGAATACTGATCACCAACGAGCTCTAATAAATGTGCCACGATTTCACTGTAAATACAGTGCCCTTCCAGATGATAAACCTAGGTGTGTATTCTTTATTTTTTAAATATATTAATGCTTTTAATTTTAGTTAAGTTGAAGTAAAGCTCAAAATTACTTAAAATTGGTGCATTATTTAATTTAATATTAATATCTACTTACTTTTGGGTTTAGTATCGAATTTTATGCTTTTAATTAAATTTTCATTTTTAACATCATAATCAAAAATTCATGATTGTTTTTGAAATATTTCATCAATTTCATATTTTCCTAGCTTACTTTCCTCCTGTCGTTGTGTGTTGTTAGGATCCACGTGCTTGGGTTATTAACCCCCGCTTTCATATAATATCACGATAGGCATATGATACTTGATAAGAACACTAAAATACAATCTCCAAAGAAATTGGAAATCGAGAAAACGTGGAATTATGTTTTTAGTTTTGAGAGGCTGATATTCACAACCAGCACTTCGAATCTTGTACAATTTAAGGGTTTGCATCAACAAATTGCAGTCTTATCTGCTTCGGATAAAAATAGGGAAAATGCTTGTATCAAGTACAATCAAAATTCCATTTTTACACATAAAATTTATACTGTAAGTTTTGTATTTTGTTCTTCTTTTTTTAAATTATTTTTTGAGTGATCTAGTAAACGATAGTTAAATACTCTTTTTTTGCTTTAATTGTGTTCAATGTAGAGACAATATTACGACCTTCACGTACACTTTATTTTCATGTAATGTATTTAATAAGCCTAAAAGGTCGCAATCAAGGATTGAAATTCATAAAGATCAGGAAACTCTGAATACTAGAAATTACTTAACGGTGAAAAAATTCTCATTTCATATCCGTATCAAAACCCTTATAAATTTAGAGAAAGAAAATGAGCACCAACAATTTTCTAATTTCGTTCACTAGATCGTTTTGAATTTTAGAAAAGTCACTATAATACATAATAATAAATGCAAATTAAATTTTTTTAGGACAAAGTAAATGCAACCACAGACAATTGTACCATCTCGGTAATTAAATACGCTTTTCTTTTTATTTTAATCATTAAATATTAAAACAATTATTTATGCAATAATCTCCTTAAATAGGTTGACGGAAATAATCAGGGGCAGAATATCGAATGTAATTTTGAGGTTCGCAGTTTTAAAAATTCTGGATATTGCTTTGTAATTAATGTTTTGGATGACAGGTGTCAAAAGAATACGGGATGGAATGCGCCCATTAATAATGCCCCCCTTCGATGTGTGTGGGTTCAAAGTAAGTCTTCAAAAACAAATTTTTAGTTTCATATTAATCCATGGAATTACGCGAACAATGAACCATAAGAATATAAAGTTATTTTTCAGACTGCACCAATGTTGAAAAAAATGATTCAGTTGTCATTTACAGTGGCAATTTACCAGAACATGAACATATGAGTACCTCTGATTTTTTATGCCTCCCACTTGTTGCCATTGTTTTGCTGGTACTTTTAGCTGCAGTAGGCAGCATATTTTGCATCTATAGACTGCGTTTAAGAAATTATAAGTGCAACTCGAGTACGTGTTCTATAGATTTGAAGGAGGAAGTGGTCTCCAAATGTCTCGAAGTCGACGAATTTAAATACCAAGATGATTTGAAGAATGAAAAAGAAAATGTTAAAGATATCGTTTTGTTGTATACTAAAGAGTCGAAGGCATTTATGAGGATGATGACGGATTTTCGAAACGCATTAGAGCGATGCGTCAAATGCCATGTAATTAAATTTTCCAGTCATGAAACATTTCGTACTACATTCAACTCTCAGTATAATATATATTTGATTATAACAAGAGTTGAGTATATTTTAATAATCTAGTTCTAATTAAAATCGATTTTTTCAGGTGTATGACTGGTATGCGCCAGAAGAATGGGATAATGTAGCCACTATTGGTGGATATGAGTGGGTTGCAAAACTGCTCAGGAAAGAATGTCGCGTAATTTGGATAGATACTATCAAAGCGAGATCTTTATTCACATCACAGTACAGTTTAATTCATACCAAAGTCCCAAATACACGAGTGGAGGAATTTAACGATTTTCGTGATAGGGTGTTTCCAGCCATTGTTGATTTAGCCAAACGAAGTATGCAGCATATGATGCTGCAGTACTCGAAGCATTATGTTGTAAGGTTGGTGGATAGGTTTATTTATTTACTTATTTTTTTATTAAAAAATATAATTTTTGAATTTTCCAATTTTATATTTGTCGATAGGATCGAAGGATTTGAGACCTTTGATGAAATAAGTGATCCATTTGCTGATCTTTCACCTCATGTACGTTACATCATACCTCATCACCTTCAAGAGCTGTGCTCTCATTTGTAAGTTTTTGTTCCCTAAATTTTAGATATTCAAAGTCAATCTTTCTCCTATTTCGCTTTACTTTTAGTAATTCAAATAAAGTCTATTTTTCTCCGTTCTGCAATAAGCAGAGGTCTCTTTTCGTATTATCGTTGATAAAATTTTTAAACGTTTTAGAATTAAATAATTACTTTTTAACGAGTATTTTGTGTTCAATTTGCAGATCAATGCAAATATTAATACCAGAAGAAGTACAACTGGAGGAAACGCGTTTGCGCGAGCATTTAGTTATTGACGAAGGACACTAAGACCTGAGTTTGTACAAAATATGTTAATTCTTCTAAAATACAGTTCTTTGCAGCTGCCTGTTTTGACCTGACAATAGACACAGACACTTTTACAAAAAGTGTCTCGAACCACGAACCTCGGCATTAAAAAACTGAGGTTTTAGATGTCTGGCTAATTTCGATTTATATATTATTTATATTAAGTATTACTTTTTAAGTCTGAAAGTACCTAATAATTAAAGTTATACATATTTTGTATATATTTGAACATTTTAAACATGGTAAGGCTATTTTGTTAACTTTTTATGGATAAACTAGCACTTTAAGAGTCCAGCCGTACCTCAAAAGAGAATATTTTTTCTTAAGATAATTAGTTATTAAAGTTCGAAATCAAGATCATTTATTTAAGGTTTTATTCAATTCCATATAATTCAAACCAAAAAAAGTCTCAAGAAAAACGGCGAGCTGTTTCGTCTTGCGATTTGTCATTTTTTTTCGCTTTTTTGCGTCGTATTTTTCCTCATTAATATGATTTATCTTATTGGAAATAAAATTTGAAGAAAATTGAAGCCTAATGTCTCTCCACAAATGGATGTAACTTCTTCTCAGTCTTATAAACAATCGAGTAGATTCCTCGTTTGTGACGCAGAAACATATCGGGGTTATTATAATAGATAAGCCTAGAGAAAAAAGTTTAGAGATTTAATTCAATTATTTTTATTATGGGAAGATTTCTCCTGACCTATACTGTTGTCCAGCTGTCCATAAAGCAGCTTCCATGCCTTCGAGCCATAATTGTTGGTAACTATTGACGGAACCTGGTCTACAAATTCTCATCCAAGCGATTGCTTCTCTTGCAGACATTCTGTAGTGTTTCAATAAGTAGGCTGCTATCAAAGTTCCTGTTCTACCCAACCCAGCCTAAAAAAAATGTCAAAATTCATCAACATCTGAAAAATTATTCAGGAAAGATAAAAAAAAACCTTCAATTTTAAGACCTTGCAATGCACAGCTATAGCTCCATTGGTACTTTCAGCAAGTTTAAGAAACTGTTGTAATATATTTCGTGATGGTGAGCTACCATCTGGCATGAACATATCATAGTGTCCTATTCCTGCTCTCGTAAATCTGACACAAAAATGCATGAATATTAATAAAATAAATGAAATATTTATTAATGAAATTGAATGAAGGGCGTTGGACCCAAGTATTAAGCTCAAAATTCCATTCTCCATTTTACTCAACGAAAAATATACATAAATATTTTTTCGCTCTGTAGCGCTAATCTTTTTTCAAATATAAGACTGCGTACAGAGCGAGAAAATATTTAGTTTCGATACTTTTTGCATAAAACGAAGAATTCAAAATTCAACTTCAAAATTAAATATTTTCATTTTATTTAAAAAATAATTGAATTAGATAGATTCTCACTTTGTGCGCATAATTCTAGTTAAAAATTTATTAATTATACAGAGGGAAAAAATTCCTTGTTTTAATATTTGTTAAGTAAAATGAAGAAATCGAATTTTTAGATTAGAACTTGACTTCATCACCCTTAATATTGAGATAATAACTACCTCGACGCATCATAGGTCTTTTTATTCAATCTGATGACTGCTGTAACGTTATTCTTTTTAAAATAATTGATATACCGTTCGGGTGGATGATACGAGCTTCCCAATTCTGTACTCGGGCCCAGAAATGCAAGAAATTTCTGAGGCACTATCCAGTTTAAATCGCCGTTTCTCACGTGTGTATATTTTTCGTATTCAGTCAAATCGAAATCATCGAAATTAAAAAATCCGTGTATTACGGCTTTATGTAATCCATTTAGACAATCTATTATATTGTTTTTAATTAGTTTTTAAAACCATTTTTTTTATTCTTGAATAGAAATTTGAATGTAATTAATTGAACTAGTCTTACCAAGTAAACTAATAGTGAAAGTTAACGTTCCTCCCATTGAGGCGTCTTTAAATTGTTTCAGGGAAGGTGCATTTTCCGCAGTTAGAGATTTATAAACTTCACTAGGGGTCTTTTTAAGATACAATATTGCGAAAGATCCAATCAAATAAGCAGCATTTGCTCTTTTATGTTGGTCTAAAGAGGTGTAATGAACAATTTGTCTGTGTTTGTTGTTTGGGTTCTTCAATTTTCTGTTCAGAATAGAGCAATATCTGTTTGAAAATATATATTATTAAAAGGATGTAATTATTATTGTCAAATAATTCAATAATTAAATGATTAAATTCTTTTGATTATAGGAAATGAGATAAAATATTTTTTACCTGTAGAGACATCCTAGATTTAAAGGACCAAAATCATTGTAAAAATTACTGTAGACCAATTCATTATCAATATTGAAAAACTGAATATTTTCTGTACTTCGAGCAGTTTGGCGACTACTGATCAGAGTAGCAAAGTATAATTTATGTCTGATAAATTCCACTACGTGGGTAATGTCAGGATGATTATAAACCGTAAATAGACCTAAATATTCAAGTTTTTACTTAGCGAAGAAAATGAAAGTAATTGTAAATTGAATATTATAAATTTGAACAAGATTAAGTAATTGAATTAAATTAAATTAGAAAGATAATGTCCACCTTCTGTAGAAGTCTCAGCATGACGACGAGAATTTTTAAGTCCGTGCATAATGATTAATTAAAAATTTTGTCAGTTTAAAATCAAGAAAAAATATTTTAAGCCATTTCTACAAAATTTTTATTTTGTACATTGTTATGCCAGGTTAACGTTTTAAAAGCATTCCAAATTTACTTCTCGGTTTTAGAATTTAGAACACTTTTCAGAACTTGGCGATTTATTTCACGAAAATAGGCTTCATATTTTTGTGTAAAAATACTGGTAAAATTACAAACTATGATTTTGAGTGCGAAATCAGTAGTCACTGGTACACATCTTTTTTTAATAATTTTGAAATCTACTGTGACGTTAGCAGTTTATAGGTATTCATTTTTTTCTAGTGGAAAATTTTTTCCAATCAAAAATTTAGCGCTAAAAATAAACTATAAAGTTAATATATGTTGGTAATAATTAAAAATACATATTCAAGAATGAAAGAACTAAATATGACTCTAATAAATATATATAAATATTAATTCCAGTTTTATGAATGTTTGTTTTATTTTTAGCTTTTTTTATTTTTTTAGTGTTCCTTTCGGAAATAGTTATAATTATTAAAGAATAATTTGTAACGAAACTCGGATAATTTTAAAGTTTCAGTGTATTTTAATAATTCTTAGGTACAACTCAAACGAGAATGGGTTCGACTTGAGTTACAAGTGTTACAATGTTTAATAATTTATAATATAAGAAGCCAGATTCACAAAATTCGTTGAGTACATAAATTTCGTTTACCTCCTGCGAAATATATTAAAGGAATGTACAGAGAATCACGCGTTTACGACAAGTATGTATGTCACTGTGATTTTTTCACGACTAAAGGAATCAATAACATTAGTTCACTGATGAGAGAAAGAGCGGCAGGATGGACTCTTACATATAATATATACCCTGTGTAACATAAGTAATATATTATATATAATATCAAGGGATCGCATAGGAAGTTTTCAAATCACTTCAACTATATTTACATTTTCGTCGTTTTCACAGAACCTAAGTATTCTATATTATAGCATTTATTGCGATCATTTAATATCATACCCTTGGACACTGCAAAAACTAGTTGAGATAATTCGAAACGCAAAATTACGCTATCTAAATACAACTAGATCTTTAGATAATAAAATATAAATCGATTAAATGCAATAAACTCTGCTTTTTTATGTTTGCCTTTTTTAAATATTGCTCTATATCCTCACGCTCACTATATTTAAATATTGAAAGAGAATTACATTTTAACTCACATTTTCAGAAATTTTAAATAATGAGATTTTAATAACCCCCTAGGACAACAGTCAAACTTAAAACACTTTTTTTTTATTAATTCGAAATCAGATTTAAAAAAATTAGCCGTGTTTTTATTGCACTGTTTCCTTTTTCTTGAAATATATTTAATTTTTAAATATCGCTCTGTCCTAAGGGGTTAATTTATCAGCAATTTTAGAACCCTTCAACCTTTTTCTTAAGTTGAAGAGCCCCTTAAACTAAGAAATAAATACAAGATTTCCAAAATGATTGACTTTTCTAGATTACACACTTCTATGGCTTAATCGCAGCAGAGCGTATTTTTTTATGACTGAATTCTCGCTCTGAGTTCAATAAGAATAAATTAGAAATAATAGTGCTGATCACCTTTATTAGAAACGCACCTTAGATTGCAGTCGTTGCTTTCATGAAAAGACACGAAGACTATTTTATACACTAATAAATAAAACCGAAATATAGTATTTATATTTATATATGGCTATCCTTAATTTGTCTTTAAAAAGTTTCTTTGGATTCAAATATAACATCCCAGAGAATAAATTAATTTATCCTCTGGTTTGCTTTCTATCTTCTCTCTCTCTTTCAATCTTTCGCCCTTCTTCGATGAATAATTCTATAAATTAAATTTCTCGGCGAAATTATCTTAACAACCAGCTCTATGTCTTTTCCCAACTTTTCTAATTCCTAATTTATTTTCGGACGACTTAGTAACCTTCATATAAAGAAGGATTTTCTTCCAACAATTTTTCACTCACTTCTCTATTTCTTCGTTAAAGTTTCATATTCTTATTTTTCTACGCTATTCGTTGTTTTATGAAACTTTCGCGAAAAATATATCGCATTTAACTTAGTTTTTCACACTTTGACGCTCTATTTACAGTTAAACTGTCACACAACAATTAAGTTTAGGCTTTAGAATCAGTAAAACTTAATTCTTCAAAACAGAGGAGGGTTCATCAAAGTTATAGAGAGAGTCGGATATCAGCTAACTTTTGTTTAATCTTTTTTGTTAATTTTTGTTTGTTCTTTTTTTGTTTCATACAATTTGCAATTATCAATTTCGCAAACTGCATGCAACTTTTTTATGATTTTTAAAAATCAGAAAATATAAAAAAAGAGTCGTGACTGTAAAAAGCTTTAGTGAACCCTATCAATACCGAAACTATTGAAAACTCGTGACCAAAATTTTGAAGGTCTACTATGAGGTCTACCTACAATGAAGTTTTTTACAGTTAAACTACTCTTCATTGTAAACCTACCAAAGAGATATATCTTATAATACATCTAATAATTTACACTTATGTAGTAAATACAGTGTCTATTTACATATAAGGTCTACTTTTAATTTAATTAATTGCTGTGTATTCCTCACTATTCTGTTCTTTTGGTCAAAAAAAGAATATCAGAGCCATTACTAAAATTAGGCTAAAAATTACAGACTTTCCACAGTTGAAAACTGTTTGAATTTAAATACAATCTCTAAGGCACGAGCGTGTACACAACGAGAAAGAAGTAATTTAAAAGAAACTAATTTGATACAGAATACAGATTCAATCCTGAAAGAGTTGATAAGTTAAGGTTTAGATACTGTTTTACAAACTTAATCCTGAAGGGCTAATATGATACAGATGTAATTCTAAAGAGCAGATATTTTACGAATCTAATCCTGCGATTTTAATATTTTATAGATGTGAAGAAAAGAAGAGTTCTTCACTCGTTGTTACCCTTGACTCCTAAAAGTTTTGCGGCATCATCGGGAGTTGCAAGAAGCATTTTGTCAACAATCCCTGGATCCTTGATACCCAGTAAATTTGAGATCAGATCATTACCACTTTCAGTGTTGTCAGAGTTGCTCTGCTGAGATAATTTGCCCGTTAAAGTTGTAAGTTTTTCATAGGGGTTGAACCTCATCAGTCCACTAGGTGCAGCATCTCCAGTCGCTACAGTCGCTACTGTTGGCAAAGACATTCTCTCTTGGATCATTGAATTTCCTGAGGTCGCTGCAATTAGAGCTGGAGATTGTTGCTGACTTCTTGGAGTGATTGTAGGGGGGTGGCTGGGAGAAATTTCCTCATCACCACTTCCAACATACATTGTTGAGTCCGCTGACTCGTGCTTCTTCCGGTGACGAAGCATACTATGCTTCAGGGTGAATCTCCGGTCGCAAATGTCACACCAGAAGGGTTTTTCTCCTGTGTGAGTTCTCACATGTCGACGCAGATCTTCGGCTGACCAGAATCGACGCATGCAGAATGCACAGACCACCTGGAAAATAAATAAAGATAATTGTTAAATATAATGTAAGAATAATAATTAATATAGAAAAATAACTAAAAACTATTGAGGGAATTACATACCTTTCTATCTTTGTAGTCAAGGGACCTGGGACCATCGCTCGGATGTTGAGTCGGTGGAGGTTGTTCCTCAGCAGCATGGATTCCCATCTGCAGAGCACCCTTGGAAACCAAGATCTCATAGTCCCGCTCATGATTCATCTTGATATGATCCAAGCAGTCCTGACGATCAGCGAACCCATTATCGCAGTTTGGAATATGACATTTGAAGGGCGTGTCTGTTGGTCCAGGTGAAGAGGTTGGTGAGGTCCTGCACGACCTTACATTTTCATTCGTCGAAGGGGGAGTGTTTTGACTCGACTTGGAAACCTCCACCACAGCAGATGAATTCTCCATATTCTCGGAACTCGACGATCCACAATCATCTCCACTTTGATCATTCTGTTTCTGACAGTTATCAGAATTCTGAGGGTCACTGCAAGAAGTTTCAGATCTAGAATTCGTCTCTCTGGAGTGTTTAGTCGATCTGTGTTTCTTCAGATTCCCCAAGGTTGCGAAAGTCGAACTAGGACATTGATTACACTTGTAGGGTCTCTCTGGAACATTTCTTGTTGAAAAAGTATTGTTATTTGTCACTCTCATATCTTGACCATCTGGAGAGGAAGAATTCCTCGTGTTTCTAGCATTTCGCTGAAGGATACTCTTGTGTTTTCTATTCAAGTGACGATCACAGTTAGACTTTGTCGTAAAATCCAACATGCAATGCTCACATCGGTAAGGCTTGACTCCAGTGTGGGTGAGGATATGTCTTCTCAATGAAGAAATCCAGGGGAATGCTCTTTTACAGTATTTACACTCTACTCTGTTAGGTGCCATAGAATAAGCGGAAGCCTTCTTTTTCTTCTTCTTCTTTTTTCTTTTGGAAGAAGTGGAAATAGCAGAGTTCTCTGATTTCTCATCACTTCCGGAACGGTTTCCAGAGTGATCACTAATAGAGTGAGCGGCACCATCCTCGTCACTTAAATACTGAGATTTGAACTGATGATAATTTTGTGAGGCATTATGAATCAGTTTAGGAACACTGGCCAGATCTACAGCCCCATCCTCATTTTTCACAGTTCCTTCGTTTGCTGGGGTTTCCAATTCAGTGGCCTCATTGGAAATCGTTTCGTTTTCGGAAGCAGCTCTTCTCTCATGGTTTTCATCATCCGAGAGAACCTCCTTCTCTTCTGTTATGTCACTCCTGGGCTCCAAGGGTTGTTCAGCATCATTCATTGTATCATCTTCTTTGTAATTTTCTTTTGTTTCTGAATTACTTTCGAGCTTCCCTCTCAATAAGCTCAAAGTCTTTGTATGATCTCGAGGTTCCGCACCAGGTTCTTCATCGATGATTAACTCCTCATCAGTTTCATTTTCCTCTGGCTTGTTTCCCTTCAGTTGTTGAGCAAGGATTGCATACTTGACCTGATCAGAAATAGAATGTTTTCCATAATCAGACTGATCGTCTTTTTGCAATGGGACATCATATGGGGATCTTATGTTCAAGTAAGCCTGAGAAGCCTGGCCTATATCTTGCAGCAACGTTGGAGGTCTCGTTTGAGGTCTCGCTGGAGGTCGACCTCTTGTCGAATGAGGTCCTCTAGGTCTTTTAGACCACAATAAATTGTGCTGTTGCTTTATGTGTCTTTCCATATTAGTTTTGAGTGTGAACTTTGCTGAGCAATATTCACACGTGAAAGGTCTTTCAGTTCTGTACCTCCTCTGCTTCTGCTTCCTCATGAGGACACCATTCTTAATTACCATTTTGACCGAATTCGAAGAAGGTGATTCGTTAATTCTCTCTCTGGGTGAGATCACCTTGCTCGAGATTTTTGGCTGCATCATATTTGTAAAGCTCATCTCCTCTTCAAGTTGTTGGGAGTTTCTTGCAGAAGGATAGCTGGTATTGAATCCTGCATTTTCAAGTGACTGCTCAACCAAAGTACCTCCACTTGTTTGAAGACCTCTAGCCAGTTCGTTCTGTAATCTTTCCTTCATCACGTAACCTTGATCAAAAATTGGATTGAAAAAATAAGGTGATATCAACCCAGCGCCAGCTGATCCTAGAGCAAGATTGTTGTAGATGATGCTCGCTTGGGCCTTGGCATACAAAGATTCGAATTGACTGGAAGAGGAGCCAACTTGATGTGATTTTAACAAAGCACTTGTCAGCAAAAGAGGATGCGCAGCGTTGTAAAGTTCCTTTTGGTTCTCGTTCTGATCCTCGGAATTTTCGTTCACTTCCTTTTGCTGGATAACTTCTACATTCTTTGACTTCTTACTCAGGTCGAGAACATCCATCGAGAGATCAAGGGGTCCATCGTCACTCGAAGTCACGTTGGGGGAATCATTTCTCACTTTCTTCAGGTTCATCGGACTAGCTTGAATTCTTTGGTGTATGTCCGGTTTGGTTTCATTGACTAGAGATACGCTGTCCTCCGACGACCTCGACTCGAAATCCTCATCTACCTTGGAATCTTCAGATTTCGTGATCAGATTCTGGGGGGAACTTCCATAAGTCAACTCGAGAGGTTGAACTGATTTTGGCCTCGGAAACACTTCCGATTTTTCGTAGGGATTCATTTGAACGTTGAACTGGTTCATTTGGTTTATTTGATTTAGACGAGTGATTTCGTTTAGTTTCAATTGATTTAGGTGGCTCAGCTGATTCAGCTGACCTATCGAATTCATCTCCTTGATGACCTTGCTCTCGTCCTTTATCCTAATATCTGGTTGCATCAGAACGGAGTAGTGATTAGGGGGAACTGGCTCCTCTTTGGGGTAAACAAGAGCCTTCCTAACATCATCTTTGACACTTCTTGATGAGCTTCTATCCAGACTTTCATTCGTCGAGTCCTCAGTTGGATGATAAATGATCATCTTCTGAACATCATTTTTGTCATGAATCCCATGACGATTCCTCACGTGCCTTTCGCAGTTGGCCTTGGTAGTGAAAGCGTAGCCGCACTCAGCACACTCGAAGGGTCGATCACCATTGTGCGTCTTCAGATGCCTCGTGAGGGTTGTCTTATCAGTGCTCGTGTAGGGACAGATATTACAAGGATAGGGCATTCCAGGTCCAACTCCCAAGTGGGTCCTGTTATGTCCTTTCAAGGCCCTCAAGTTGGGAAAGATTTCCTTGCAGAGCTTGCAAGGAAACTCACCCTTGAGCTTCATTTTCCTAAATTCAGCTGCAAAAGCATCTTGAGTTTCCTCTTCATGATACTCAGACGAAAGTGTTCCTGAAGATCCAGAAGATCCAACATTCTGATTGATTCTATTGCTGCAATTGTCAGGAGTACTGGCATCGGATCTGGAAAAATTATGGAGAATCGGACTCGAGGTAAGACTGATGATACTCTGGATATCAGCGAGGTCTTTCCCCTCTTTAGCTTCTGTCATGGCTGCCTTGTTTTGTAGATTAAGTCCTGCAAAAAAATCATCCCTTCTGGATTGAACGTCACTACCTTTCCACTGAACATTGGAAAGTCCACAGTCCAGTTCGTGTGAGTCTAGAGCAGATTTGCATGGAAAAGCCCGGAGACATTTTGAACACTGGAACTTCGCCATATCTCCGGATGTTGGTCTGTGTAGGAACTCCTCACATTTTGCCCTCGCGATGACAGGGTATTTCTTCGAGGTGAAATCAACGAAAGTCAAGTCTGTAAAACCTTCAACTGAGTGTCTCAAGTTCCTCGCAACATTTCGCAGAGAGTTTTCGTTGAAGTTATTCTCTGATCGATTAAGATTCAGCACCCTGTGGTTTTTGAATGATAAGTTGTCGGGTTCGCACTTTTCAAAGTCGGAATGGCAGTTGTAATTGTGGTTCTCTGAAAAGTTAGCCTTGAATTTCTTCTGCAGGCTGAGGTCCTCGGTGTAGTCGAGCGATTTTCTTTTTTTGATGAAATTGGGAGACTCTATTTTGTCGATGAGGTCAGGCGAGTTCCGTTTGGCGATGTCATTGTTGTTGTACTCTTCGAATTTTTTTGAGGGTGACTCTGAGTCATTGCTGGCTTCAGAATCTGAACAACTGTTCGGCGAGAGATGATTGTGAGCTGTTTTTGAGTGTCGGGTCATGTTTCCGTTGGTGGTGAAAGCCATGTCGCACTTTTTACATTTGAAGGGCCGCTCACCGGAATGCACAAGAACGTGACGGTCTAGAGAACTGGCCGAACTGAGTACTTTGTAACATACTCTGCAGCTGAATTCTTCGTCGATGCTGGAGTCGATACTTCGTGGCGAATTGTGATTTCGCAGATGATTTGTTAAGTCCCGAACTGTTGGGAGAACTGTTGGGCACGCTGGACAAGGATGCGATCTTTCTGATTGATCAATCTGTAAAAAGTATAGATATTAGGGATATAATCTTAAAGAAATGGAGAAAATTTTGTTATCCAGATTTAATAAAAAATTAATATTTCAATAAATCGAGTGAAAACTTGGTCAGTGAGAAAAGAAGATAAATTGATATCAGGATTATTATCTTTAAAAAAGCCGATTAGTACATGGTTTCTCTCTCGTTACAATGCTTTATATTTATGATTTATCATTGAATTTCAAGGTAAAGGAAGCACTTGACACTTACCAATAGCGATGATGCAATGTGAGTTTGTGTCTCGCTGCTGTGTGTCTGATACAGGCCGATCTTTGGATTCACTGAAATCAGAAAGAAGAATAAGTTAATTATCTCGCACTGAAATGAAAAATAGATATTTAAAGATATCTTGGATATTGAGACACTATAAGTATGAAATTAAATTTAAAATAAGAAATGCAGCAAACTGGAAAGAGTAGTGAACTCATACTGAATATGGACCACATTTGCGTGGTTCCCAATCTGACTTAACGGATGTGTGTGGTCACATCTTCAACAAGTCAGTGGTTTCAAAAGAAAAACTGTGAAACAGTTTCCGTGTTATGAATACACACGAGTGCCTAATAGACACACATGTATTATTTAGCACTATAAGAGAGTTATAGTTTGTGATGTTAATTATAAAAATAATTACGCGTGCAATTATTACAGTGAATGCTGTATAATTCCTTTTATATAATCATCTGTATGCCCATAGATTACTACGCTTCCTTAACACTGTTTATACTTTCTCTCCTCAGCATATTATCGTTAATTCCCTCTCTCTGCAGAAATTACTCTCTAAATTCGACTGCTGGCGCTGATAAGAAAAACAATTACTTAAATATTTCTATAATGGTATTTCTAATATTTCTCATAAGAAAGAACATAAAATGAAGTTAATTTTTCATCTTTCATTTTTGCTGAAGATACTCTGTCTGCTTCTATAAATTAAATGTTACATCATATAAAGACTGAGGATTATTATAGTGGATATATATCGTAGTGTTGAAAAGATATGAAAATTGGTGATTTTTCTCTTATTAGGGAAACTATTGAAAGCACCTCGATGCAACTATCGTTGCCACATAAAATCCAGAATCCGAGAAGCATTACGTAGAATCACTAACCATGAAATGATGCAATTGAATGTGAGTTGGACACGGAGGAACGAGAGCGGATTCATGCTGAGAAACGTCGAACGATCGATCAGTGACGCTGATAACATTGAGCTGTTTCAGACAGTACCATTATTGTCTTTGTCCAACTTATTAATCGTTTCGAATTGTTCTAAAAATAATTATTTATTCTCAGATTTCCAAGATAAAATTTAAAACTATGAATAAAGTCAAAACAGAAAAACTGCAGGAAGTTGTCGTACAATGTTAAATGATAGTTAAAACGGATGATCAGACAAAAAGTAGTCATGGAAACTCAATTGGCCTTCACTCATCTGCGAGGAATTGAATCATTCAGAACCAGAGAGATAAGATGACATACTTGAAGAGCATGTTGGTCACTAATTCTGCTTCGTTATCAGAGGATGAAACGTGATACCTTACACACATTATTATGTACGCAATTATTGATCATGTGCGTCGAAGAAGTAAAGTTCGAAGACTGATTTGATGATGATGATTTGACAAATTTTTCAGAGAGTCTATTATGAACTCAAAATTCGGTAAGAAATTTTAATAGAGCATCAAAATGTGATTGTAACTTCATATAAGATCATTTGTGACTGTTTGATAAGACAAATTTAATTTTTTTGTATTGGTGGATTACATGGTCCAGAGATATCGCATTATTCTTTCTTGGTAATTGAAATTAAATATGAGACCCTCTATTGTTACGCCTCTGACTTTATCGGCATTGATCGATGATAAAGAGAGAAAAAGAGGACTATATATCACGTCTTGGAAGCCTGAGTACGGGATAAGCTCATACTCGTGCATTATTGCGAATCTGACGTGTTGCGGAAGTCGACATATATTATAGTTTAACCGGAGATGGAGATCCGGGACAATAACATTTATCAGCGACCTCGCGCTATGCTTAAACCGCAACAAAAAAAGAAGTATGTCCTCCCTCTCTCTCTCTGGGTTCACGGGTGAATCTAGATGACCTTGATTAGAAAAAATCAAGCTCGGTCAATCACCTGCGTTAAAAATAATCAACAAGGTCGTGATAAAGTATATGATTATAGTGTCAACGTTATTTAATTCAATGAGCAAGAATTAATAATCAAGAATAAAAGTAGATACTTTTATTGATAAAGATATTGAAGTCACATAGAATGTAATAGTGAATATAAAAGTAAAGACCGTCAAGACCTTCTCAGCACGGTCGGGTAAGTGAAATACTCTAGGTAAATTATATGGTTTTTTACAGTAATTTACTAGGTATTTTACATAAATAGAAAACCATGTATAATATACGTAAAAAACTTCGATTGACGCATTACTGTACAACCCTGGCGTTTCTCAGTAAAACTGGACAACTTGCTTTTGGAAGCTCAGAGAAACAGACATTCCATAAGTGATTTACATTCCAAATAAATTCCATAAGCCATAAATGCCATAGTCATAAAGAAATATAGAATTTTTACTTCAAAAATTAGAATAATAGGAATAATAAGTGATATCTGCGAATCGATGATAACAATAATAACACAATTGATTAAAATAAGAACTGTCGACCGATTAGAGTCTGATGATAATGATAAGGGATTTTAATTTCCTCTGTGTGGATTCTGTTTTCTGAGGAGGCTTGATGCTTATTTGAGTGACAGGGGAATTTAGACTTTATGACGAGTGTCGAATTGTACGCAGTTATCGTCATTATCGATCCGCTTGAACATCAAGACAGGCAAAACATCTCTAAGGTATTATCACTCTTAATATCATCGATTGATATACTTAGATTAGCATTTATGACATGCAATTGTGGAGTAGGTTTTGAGGAAAAGAAACAAATGGAAATTTTGTGATTATGCAGTGACATGTATAAGATTATGTAGTTATAAGAACTTATGCTATAGAAATTACATATAGCATAATATTATACTTCTGTAGTCAATTTGCAATTTAAGGAGTTACATTAGAATTGGAATATCAAGTCAAAAAAAGCACTTGATTGATAGAGCCAACACGTGGGTTTTTAAGCCATTACAGAAGGAACATAAATATACGCTTGGCAGTAAGTGATTTTATTCACGTTCGTAAATCATGCGTGCGCCTCAGTGTGCAAACGGGTTTGCATGAACCTGTAACACACTCCGGCATACAATGTGAATACGCGAACAAGTGGTTATATAGTTATGTTATATACTGCATACATCAGGTGTCACAAGTTTCTCCTCAGCACCATTTAAATACCAATCTTTCTCTTAATGCTCTTCTTAATTTCTCTCTTAAACATTATTTATACAGTCTGACATTGTTGAAACCTGTTCATCAACAACCACTTTTCACATTACTTGAAACAATATTTAAAAGTTTGCCTTAATCTCTCCTTCAATCAAATCTTTTTCCTTTTTCTATAAAAGACTTGCTAACTGAATATAAGAACGAAATTTCCTAAGATCATCACGCTTCCCATTCTTACGAGAATCGCAACAGTCATATAAGGTTGTCATTCGGTTTAGCAAGTTGCCAACGCCACTGAAAGTTTCTTAAGTAGTGCCACAACCTTACATGTAAGATTGTCAGGAACCTTGAATGGAGGAGTGTGCTTCCTTTCGTTGGAAGAGAAAAGCAATGGAACATTTGAGTTACGTGCATAAGTGTAGAATTCTACTTAAGTGCAGAGGATGTATACATGGCGCAGCATTCCTTTCTAGAGATGTGCAACATCGTGAGATATTCCGATAGTCTCTTATTTAGCTCTCTGCATATAGACATCGGCCATAATGGTGCTCACTACTCGGAGATGGAGGAAATATTCCATTCCTGGAAATCTCACTCCAGTGCCGCGCCTCAACGGAAGTACCCGTGCAGAAATTGCCCCATTTTGCCCCATTTAAAATAGGGTTCTGACAAGGCCCTGGTCAGTTTTTCTATTCTAAATAAAATGAAATAAATTATAATAAGGTGCTAATCGGGCAGCATAATAGGACTATGTGTAATTACTAACATAATATCATCTGATTATTCCGAATTGAAAATATTTAGATTTAAATATTATATTTAAATATTAAATTATCCATTTAAATATTTAAATAGTTTTCTGTTTCATTGCGAAGGCAAATATATAAATATGATTGATTTATTTCCTTGTATTGTTTGTTATGTTCTTTGCTATGTTTTGACATACTAAAATTACATTTTCATAAAAGCAGGTAATTTTTATTTATAATTTATTATAGTTTTTTTTTTTAAAAGGCATTCACTAGAAAAACTGACAAGGCCCTGACTAGTTTCCCCTATATAGGGTATTCGCGAGTCCAACCGTTACACCCTTGTCGGGTTCTAACCAGTTTTACTGACCAGAATCACACCAAAAGTAGGGGAAACTGACCAGAACCCTACTAGGCCCACATCAAGATTTCTACACGGGTAGGTTTCTTTCAAAGAAACGTTCGCAATTAACTACAACTCTTCCTTTGGGTGAACAACCTAAATCACCAAATGTTTGCGATCCTAATTCTCGTCTAACTAAAAATGATAAGAATAACAATATCTTGAATATGAAGACATCTAAAATTATAAGGGAATAAAACTGTGTGGGAGCTTGCGGCGTGTTCAAATTACGTCGGGGTCACCAGTTGTGGGAGCTTGCGTGCAGGTTAAATGAGTAGATAAATTATCAATTTATAACAATAATTGGAAACAATTTATTTTGGCTGGTGAATTTCGCAGTGTACAGAGTGAAGACCGACCGGAGACTGATTGCCTGACCTGAACCTAAGTTAGTGGCGAGGTTATCGAAGGAAAGGGAAGTGCAATAAAATTAGGATGCATTCCTGCATTTCATTGCTACCTGAACCCTCAACACTAATCTGAAAAGAGAAACTATCGGAACTCCGAAAAGATAGAATATTTTAAAAACTATTCTAATGAAATAATATTTGAAGTTTAGTAGAATTTAATATCTAATCAAGGGATTAAAATATTGATTAATTTAGCATTGAATGTTAATGTTAATAATTATAACAGGTGGTCGCCACAAACTGCTCAAGATGAAGAAATCTTTTAAGAATATAGATAAGAAATTGACAAACCATAATTCTTTCCTAATTGATCAGAAAGCTAAAGAAAAAGAGCAACATGTTCGTCAAGATGGGAACTGTTGATGCGTATCGGTGATGGTGGATGCTGTGCTGTATCAATAGTGTAGGAGGCAAGATGGGCGTGTCTGAGGGAAACTACTGGCTGGCGTTCATCTGAAGAGCTTTTATCTTGTTCTCCGACCTTTTCTCTCTCGCTCTCTCCCCCTACATTGCAGCCAATCAGCTTCCGCTACCAATCACGCCTGCCCTGTAGTACTTCTCCTTTCTCCCTTGCCTCTCTTCTCCTCACGCAACCATCCAACTCATTTCCTCTCTCTCTTTCTTTTTCCTCTCACTTGCTCTCCCTCGCCAACCGGAACACCCACACGCCACGGGAGAGAAGCAAAGATGGCGGTTGGTTAGACTGTTTCGAGAGCTGTAACCCTGACAACCTTGGACTTACCCACCCGTAACCTCCAACCCACCCTCCGACCAGAATAGAGGCTATAGCACCGCCAGATACGTGGACGACTCACAACCCAACCAAAATACCGTACCCAAGGTATCAGTGGAAAAAAGATGACATTAAATGATGAATTGGAGACTTTTGCATTTGGCGAAGTGACACCATATATTATCCTAGACCTTCGTGAGAATAATTTTCAACAAGGGATGATCGATGATTCAAAGAGCAGATTCTTAAAATGTTTAGAAGATATATAAATCAAATAGAAAAATAAGATTAGAACTCGCTGAATTTATTAAATACAGAAAGATATCAGTTTCTGTTCCGATCTTCCGATAGTGGATCAAAGCGTAGCGCAATGGAGAAACAGATGGCATTCACATCCTTTTACGTCTTGACTGTAAGTTATTTTTCCACTGAGCAACGATATTTGATTCAATATAGGATGAAAATTTCATACATGGATAATTGTTTATCCTCCCTTACCGAACAAGTTTGTCTATTAATAATGTATTTCTATAACGCAGGTAGTTCTATACGAGACGTATATATATAATATGTATATTCTTGATCCCTTGATGTCTCACTTAACCGATCGATGTTGCTAAAGTCAGGGGAATGACGATAAAATCTTTCTTCGTCTACACGTTTGCTAATCATACATAGTTTTATAACAAAATGATTCGATTCACAGTAAATTCCCAGTTCATTAGTTTAATCTTGAAATTGAATCAGAATGAGGCGCAACGTTTTGATATCTATTTCAGGTTTTCTTCTTTGTTCAGACAATTGGGATCAAATTGATCTGATTTTGCAGATTAATTGTCTACGGTGCCACCATCTTGACAATGGGTGACCTTTTGAGACCTTAAAATACATGGAAGAGATAGAAAGTGTTTTACGTTTGTTTGAGGGGAAAAAATGGATCTGCGCATCAATTATTATTGTCGCGGGGCTGTTTAACTGAAGGTGGAATATTTCCTAGCCGCTAAACCTGCGGTCAGCTTCAGCGTCATGCAGACTTATACCCTCAAAGATATATGTAAGCTGAGAAAAGTTTTGCAGAAAATATCTAGGGATATACGTGGCCCAACCAAAAGTCTCCACATATATCTTTGCTGACGTTATAGGATTGATATATCTCTATAGCTTGCATATTATTAAACAGTAGCGAGGTCATGAAGGTTTGTCGTTAACGACCTCTTTTCACCGAGAGAATTTCTTCTGTCCGATTTAGTCACTTGTAGGAATGCAGGTACAAGTTAATAGGTATAATTAATTTGCGAGAATATAGTCATAATTGCATTATAGAGAACTTATAAAATGAGGAATCATTAAGGTTTTTCCTTCAAAAACTTCTGTAGCTTATATATACATGAATTTTAACTTGCATTATTAAATATAATGCTATGTTCAATAATGTAGCATGAAAAACTATTCACGTGGCATAGTAGCTTCGATAAAGAAGTCACTCTAAGTAGAAGATAAGTATTTAAGTTTAGATAACGGCAGCATTTCGACCATCGTCGAAATGTTTGAGTAACAAACAAATAACTTATTATATAAATTACCTTCACTAATTCGCTAAAAGATGTAACCTTTGCGACTTTCAAAGTGTTTGAAAATTACTCTGCGCGCAAAAAATTATTCTCTAAACAAGTTTATCATGTTTGAAAGGCCATTGAAAAGAAAAATAGTTTTCATGTAGGAGACATTTGCAATGATATATGTATATAAAATAAAAGAGAAAATTCGACAAAAAAATTAATGATCTTCGTGAAGACATCACTTCTATCTTTATTGCTAGATATATCAGTAATCTTTATGCCAAAAACTCTGACAACTGTAAAAATTTTTATTGTTTTCCTTCTGCGAAGAATTACATGCAGGAACACTTGTGTAATAACATATATTGTAGATTGGATATAGGAGATTTTAAAGGAATCTGGTTGAAAAATGATGTGGGCATGCATTAATATTTTTCATAGAAACAGCAGGTTTCCGCAGGTTTTTATTGGAGATGCAAGGTGCAACATGCAAGTGATGTTTGTAATGCTTAATGCGAAACAAATTGTATTATAATATAATGGAAGCGATGATCCGATTTAGCTTAGGGGATGATTTGGGGTCTTTTATAGAAAGGGAGCGGTTGGTTTAACGCCACGCCCTAATTTTGGTGCCACTTGCCCTTTATAGAAGTATGTATGCCAAGAAACAGTTGATGAAGAATTAACTATCACAAAATCATCAGAAGATATAATGATTCTAATTTGATTAGGACTTTGCTGACAAACAAGTTTACAACAATTGTTGGCACAACTACAATATTTGTGTTGGTATATGCCATAATAAGTGTTTATTTTTCGCACAAAGAGCATTATCTACTAGAGTAAACAATAGCTTACGAGAAGAATATATTTCAAAAGATGCATTATCATTTAACATCGATGGTAAATCAATCTTTAAACTTTACACGTTATAGTTTGATGAAAGAGATAGATGTATTCTCGAAAAGGTCATTGTTCTCTGGATGCAGTGCAATCAAAAAATTATAGCAGTGCTCAGCAATTTTTAATCGCCCATTTAAGGCGCATTTACACCCAGAAAAGAGTTTCTTTGAATTAAAGAAACTTTCTTTAATTATAGCAATTAGTTCATAAATATTGGGATCCTGAGATTCAAAATTAAATTTTTAAAGAAAGACGTCAAATATAGTATCAATATACATTTTTTTTCCGATAGTTGTCTCCAAACGAGATAGAGCGAGGATTTGAAGAAAATATTTCGATAACAAGGTGTATAATACAAATGGTCCTTATCTAACTGAACCTCAGCTATTTGCTCTCTTACAGAGGCCATTGGAAGATGAAAACTCGACACGTCATTCTCGACAATTCGTTCCGTTTCAAGCTACTCGAAAAACAGTGTCGACAGCTAAGATCATTGTTTTGAATGTCGAGAAGAAAGACTATTGATACTTCTTAAGCCAGAACGCAAAATTCCTTGAAAATATTTTCTTCTCTGAATCATCTTAAGCTCTTAATATAGTCTCTCAAGATATTTTCCGAAAATCATCAATCCATTAAATTATTTAACAGAAAATGTTTTCTCGGGAATTAACATTAATTGCATATCAGTATTTTAATCTAAAAAATTTAACCTGCAGTTATTCAATCTTCAGTAATTTAATGTGTTAAATATTTGCTGATGTTTCCACTTCATCTGACCCTAAATCCATTGTGGTTTTTCGTGGAAGAAATTATAGGCCAGCAGAAGCCATAAAAGTAGAATCCAATTAAAGGACCATCGAAATCAGAACGAATATTCCGAGATCTCGGTGGTAACTTGAGATCTCTCTATCAATTCTTTAGATATAGTTTCACAATCTCAAATCTTGAAATTCGAAATTCTTCAATCGATATTCTTGAAGTAACATTCAAACTTATATATTTGTAATGAAAGCATTCTCATGTATTCTGAGTTCTATCAAGTATTTGATATTGATTTTATCATTCTCAAATACAAACCTCTTTTATCGAGATGCAAAGGGAATCGAAAATCTTGTTCAACTGTTATACAGTTTAATTTCTGCGTGAATAAAAATCTAAACCACTTTATTCTTCAATTGAAGTATATAACGTGAAAAAGTTGACGCCATGAAGCGTGCAGATTCTTTTATATTTTGTTATTATGCCGCAGCTGTATCATCAGAGAAAAGTCGCGAGATAAGACGAAGATGTTTTCTCACGTATATTCAGCAAGATAAACAAGCTAAATTACAATTGCAAAACGAATTTGAGATTGCGCAATAGTCTTCAATCTCATTGGAAGTTTTCTTGATGATCTCGCAGCATCATTATCATCAGAAATTATCAGAATTTTCGCTAAAACCGATTTCTTTAAATAAAATTCCTTCTACAATCAACTGAAACTGCAGATTGTTACTTCGCAGAAACAAAATAAACCCTGTTAAAGACGACAGATTTCCAAAGGCTTCAATAATCCGACGGAGTAGATCCGATAAGATCCTCTTATCAAATCCTTGAATTCCTCTCAATAAAATTCATCAGTGCCCTGAAAAGGTGTATAATTTAAAAACAAAACAAACCTGTCGTGGATGCCGGTTCTCTCCTAATGACCTTAACGTCCATGAAGCCTGTGTGGATCCTTCGACATTAAAATCCCAGATAAGTTGAATACACACACTCTTCACCAGTCTCAAGAATCATGCAGAGCATATCAACTAGCTACACTTTTTTTTTTCACGTATTGTCTCTCCGCACAATCCGTCGGTAACCGGTTCAAATAAATCCGCCCTTGTCCAAACAAGTCTTGTGGGTCACCCTTACAGATTTTTCTTAAAAATTCACTATATGGGCTAATTACACTCGGGTTAATCACACCACATCACACATCTACTGAGTGTTTCTTATCACTTTTGAATCAAAATTTTTCAATACTGAAACCGGAAGAATAGGCACAGCTCTGAACAATCCGAGTTCCTGCACACAAGTGACTCGAAATGCTTCTGACAATTTCTCTTAACCTGCGAGCTGGCTCTGATCATCTCCCCCACCTTGACTCTCTCTCTTTGCTTCTCTCTCGATCTCCCCACTCTCTTTTGTCTGGTTGCTCCTGCCGTCTGCTGTCCCTCGTGAGGCTTGGTGAGACGTGAGACTGGCGAGTGTTCTCCGCGGAGCAAAAGAGACCTAGGTAACTTCTCCTATCAGGCTGTGGGCTACCTGTATTCCCCTCCAGCACCCGCGCTAGTTGCTCTGGCTAGAGCTGGAACCCCTTCTTCTCTGACCATTGCTCAGTGAGCTGAGTTCTTCCCTCTTCTAACATGAGTGACTGATTGTAGATATCTCCCTTTCTTTTTATTTCCATTTTCTCTCTCTCTCTCTTGTTCAAACTGAACTGAGTTAGGTTCGGGTCCTCGGGACCAACGCCACCCCTACGACCCCTACCATCGGCTGAACACCCGCATCCCCACTGCCTTATGAACAACCCCAATCCACCCCTCAACCCTCCGGACGCTCTTACACCTACTACTATCGTTCGTTCACTCTTCCGTCTCTGCGCACCCGGTTTTTATCCTCTTTTCAAGGATCAGGAAAATTCAGAAAATCGACGAATACACGGAAAAAAATTTGGTAGAGTTGCTGTCCCTGTAGATACTACTGCTAAGTTTAACGGAGGAGAATTGCGAGACTTTTATTTGGGCACGCTGCTGTCTGTCTGCGGGGGCAGTCTTTGTCGAAGGAGCGCAGCGCTCCTTCCCCCAGAAGAACAGATTATTGTCCAAAAAAGTACACAGCTAATCTATCTATCTATAATCTAAAATAGCGCAAAAGTCGCCTTTTATTGTAATGCGCAATACGTATGTATAATGTATCTTTGATTCTTGCAGCAAGAATATAATCAAAAATACAAGAGCAAGACTCTTCCTCTTGACTCTTGATGGATGCCAATCAGTACTGATGATTCACATTGGAATACATCATCAGACTGATTCTCATCAACTTAGAAATTAACTCTCTAAAATTGAATCAGTCAAATTCCACTGATTTTCACACTGAGAAACTCTATGTTAGAAAAATTACTAATATCGATAGCAAGTAGGAGCAAAATTCCAAAATTGAGACATTTTAATACAGAAAATAATAAATTTTACTATTTAAATAGGAAAAATTACTATTGAAATAGTAAAATTTATTATTTTCTGTATTAAAATGTCTCAATTTTGGGATTTTGCCCCTACTTGCTATATCGATATTAGCAATTTTTCTAACACAGAGTTTCTCAGTGCAGGGACTCTTTTCTCACGTTTTTAATCAGTGAAAATTCACTGAGAATCAGTCAAAAGTCACTGAAATTTTCAGTAATAATCACTAAACTACTAAAAATTTCAGTGACTTTTCACTGATTTCCAGTAGATTATTCACTAATTAAAATCATGAGAAAAGAGTCCCTGAAAATCAGTGGAATTTGACTGATAATCAGTTAAATTTCACTGATTCGAGTTTACAGAGAAGATTATTTTTCAAAGTTAATGCAGGAGGTCACTGTAAAAATGTCGGGAAATTTCCATATTTCCTAGAGATTCCTTATTCCTAGATTTCTAACATTCTTGTTTGGGAAAATGATTTTCACCAACATTTTTACAACTTTTACGGAGTTTTCTTAAAACTTTTGCTTATTTATTAGAAAAATTTGGAAATATTCACTAAAACTTTGTGAATTAAAAAAAGTCTACTATATATTGACTATCTACCTATTAACCGTCCTCATTTGCATATGGTTGATCCTTGGGCGCTATTAGATGTGGGCATCTGCATTTTATTTTAACTTAAAATTGAAACAGTCTAAAATTGTTTTTTTTTCTTCACCAAATTTTCTACATAATTTAATTCCCTACTTAGAGCTTCAGTCATATAAAGTATTTAGTTAAAATGTACCCATGGGATTTCAAAAAAGTTCTGAGTTTAATGATTGATCTTTCATGCAACCAAAAAGAAAAATTTTTAGTAAATTTCCTAGAATGTGCGGTAGAAATAATTGTTTCAAATAGAAATGTCAAATAATCCCTAAGGATACACCCAGAAAACAATTTCTTTAACCGTATATATCAGAGAAATGTTTCTTTGACTCCAAAAAACTGTTTTCTGGATGTGTCCAACAGTAATCTTGTTTTCTCCTAAACGACCTAATTTAACAGATTCTTCTGACTCAATAAATAACTTTTCTTGTTTTCTTTCCTGTTACATGATTGATTATTATCTGCAGTTATAGACAGATTGACGGTTCAGGCGAATTGCCCTACCCCCATTGTGCTTATGTCTACAGTTATAAAAAAACCGAATTATTA
This sequence comes from Synergus umbraculus, assembly GCA_900474325.1. NCBI lineage: Eukaryota > Metazoa > Arthropoda > Insecta > Hymenoptera > Cynipidae > Synergus > Synergus umbraculus. The sequence goes on from UCOK01008922.1 coordinate 51,324, forward strand.
CTGAAAGTCCAATAAAATTTACAATATACGCTTTAAATATCCGTTCCGCTGTATTGAAGAATCTGGACGTTTTCCGGTTTGTAATATCAAGGCTACGGGAGCGTTTATGCTAATCCCTGGGCAGCGATATCTTTACCTGAGTAGCACCCGGTCTTCCTGCATTTTAATTGTTCCCTACACCGAATAAGGATGTCGTTCCGAATGGTCCATCTATTCTAACTATTCTGCCTAGAGATGGTCAGACGCAAGAAACTAAAAGGGATGCGTACGTGACTCTTTGTCCTTATCCCTAACTTTTGGACAAACGTGTTGACCGTCATTAGAGATTGAAAAAATCACATGAAAAGAACAGTTGACTTTTAACGGCTAGAGATACATATTCTCTCTACCTGGACGAATCTAGCACAACTCGCCTCCAGATGCTTGTTGAGGATGGATCAATATCAGCCTCAGAAGGTGGGGCACAATTGCTGGCACGAATGACTACATAAATGTTCTCTTCTTTTGCTGAGAATTAGTCTCATTTAGACATTTTTCATTACTGGAATCCTTTTGTATTGGAATTGCAGTATTAGAAAACAGCTTCTTCTTAAAATATTTCGTGTCTGCTCCTCCAATAATACTTTTGCAAGGGTCCACGAAAGTTTTCGATGCAGACAAGGATGTTGGGAAACTTCGGAATTCCCCGTCGTAATTTTCTGCATTTAGGAATAAATCACTTAACTACAGCTCTTCTATGGAACCTGAGAGTACCGAGCTTATAGAACTGAATCTTGAAGATTTTATCTGCAGACATCTTCTTTTGGCGACTTCTTGGCTACACCCATTTATGACCCTTGTTTCACTATTTATATTGATATAACTATGGCGGCTGATGACCGCCGTCAACATCTGCACCATTTAATACCCTGACCCACAGGTATAATCGAAGGAAATTGTTTGGTTGTGCCAACCAAATCTTGGTTCTTTCAACAAACTTTTTGTTGAACCAACAAAATCTTAGTTTTGGTTGAATTCACAAAACTTTGGTTGGTTCAACAAAACTTTGGTTGGCACAACCAAAAATTTTTCTCAGTGTTTAAGATAAAAATGTCTTACCTGTTGTTAATTTAAACTAATTCCTTCTTAGGAAATAAAACTTCAGGTTTAGGTTTACGACAATAGACTCCGTGACGAGGAGGATTCTTATATACAATTCTTTGGGGCAGGGCAGGTTGGCCATAAATAATGCTTGCTTATTGAGTCCAAAGGTAATAACAAGAACTTCCTACAATCCGAAAAAGTCCCATAATTATTCATATCTGTTTCAGCAAGTGATTTCCAGATTCTATAAGGAATCTGTTTTAACGTAAAAAAATTCCATATAATGTTCAATTATTATTATTATATTATAGTTACTTCATTATTAGGAGCGTGACATAAATGGTGTTTAGTAATTGGTTTTTGGAAACTAATTGTACAAGAAAAAGTCAGGAATTATATCATTAGTACTCTAATCACTCTAATGAGTTAATGACTAAGTCAGAGGAGCACTTAAGATTTGACTCTCTCGTCTCATGACTCCTGATGATAGCAGAAATCGGCTATGAGACATGTCAACATTTGATGCCATCTCTGAGTCTCCACTTTTCATTTTCAAAGAAACTTCTGGCATCAAAATAAGGAATCGCGAGACTAATTATCACTAAAAGTCGTTAAAAAGATGTTAGGTTGGAGTCTTCAAGTCCGAGATAGTGCTCAGAATTTGTGGTCCTGAAGGCAGAACTTTGGATCTGCCTATAGTTAAAAATGCTCGTAAAAATGAGGGTAAAAATATTCTCATTATATAGTTTGAAGTCTTAATCTCTTATATAAAGAGAAAGACATAACAAATAAAATGAAATAATTCTTTTAAGAGACCTTTCGTGGAAAATGTCTTTCGATTGTAAAATAAAATGCCATCCACGTTTCTGAATTGGCTATAGTTTTGCGAATTACTGTCGCCTCTTGCGAAGTTCGATTCTGCGTATGAATTGTAAAGGAGATAAGACGACTGATTCTAAGAATTTCTTGAAGATGTGAGTCAGGGAGACTAGATAAAGCTAAATCTTGTAACGCAAGGAGATAAAGTCGAGAAACATTCTGACTTGGGAAAAATAAGAAGAGAGGAAAGTATAAGAGGAAGAAAATGCCTTTTGTGTACTTTTGAGCTCATAAGTCGTGATGACTCCAAGTGATGCTGTAGTGTCAATAACTTCTCAGATATTCAGACACAGAATGTAACTCGAGACTGATAAGCAAGGTGCGATTAGATCGTTCTTGTTTGCCTTCAGAGTCCTCACCCATGTTTGATCACTGGTGATGTCATCATTGGTCCATCCGGTTTGTTTGACGGTTCTAGTCCAAAGTTACATATACCCAGCAAGATATCCGCAGCATGATAAAGGGAAGTTCTTCCCCTTTGATTTGCTCTCCAGACTCTACAATTCTCAGAAGTTTTGATTCTGAGAACATATCTTCTTTCGCTCATATTGTTTTGGGTTCATGTACAATCTGCATCTCCAATTTTGTAAACACAAACGTGTTTTCATCTCTCCTTGCGGAGATATGTTATACTTGGAATCAAGGTTGAACTTTTTATTATACTGAGAGTCGAGAGACATTTTATTTGGTTCGATCTCATTTCATCATTGTCATAATGTTAGTTTAGCTTATATTATACATTATTTTATTTAGCCGAGGATTTAGCTATTATTCGAGAGCCACGTCTATATGTAATTACGAAAGGTAATTAACTCGGTAACTGCGCAATCATTTTTCTGATTCTTTAACTTGTAATACGACTCAATTCGAAATTTTCAGCCTAACTCTTGTACATCTTTTGCAGATGTTCTTGTCTCTCTTTGAACTCTTTTCTCACGTGGTATGGGAACTCTTTTTTGAGAATGGGTTAAATATGTAGATTTTTCATTGAGCCAAGCTAAGATACGTTTGGAGATTAATTCCAAGTCAAATGACCTATTTGAAAGAAGTTACTGGTCTGCGTTATACATACAGAATAGAGAAAAGATGCGTGTGACTGTATATGGAACGGATACACAGATACTTGAGCATTGAAGAGTACGAGGAAGAAGCTACGAAGCTTGCATACGAAAATGTCTCCAGTTAAGGTATACGTGTACGTGGACATGGACACTTACCTGTGTATCAGTCCGCCGCCTCCACGAATGTGGGTTATCCGTTAGAGACCGACGAGCTATTGGCTGCACCACGATACAGTATTGAGCTGACTAAGCTTCTCGTAAAGCTTCCAGACAATATTCAACCACATTTGCAGAAATAAATTAACTCTTAATCCGACAGATACACAACTCAACTTACCATTTTGCAACTTATATATCATATTAATAATTTCACTGATTATTGATAGATTTACCTTGTTTTAAATATTATGGAAAATTAATTTACATATATAGCTCTCGGTATCCACTTTTAAAAATTTTACGAAACCTTTGAAAAATCAGTAAAATCTCCTTAAATCCATGGATTTAAAATATCAGCAATCTCATAAAATTCCATAGAATCTTTTAAAAATCAGTTAAATCTCTTGAAATCTTCTTAAAATTTTTCGACTACCTTCGAAATCCTCTTAAATTCTACGAAATCTTTCGAAATCTCTTAAAATTATCTAAATCGTAATTAAATTATATGAAATTAAATCTAAAAATCTCTTAAAATTGCATGAATTCCTTACACGGAGAAAAATGGATGGTAGCGGTTTAGTAACCTTTACACAAATTCAGTAAAGAAAACTTTTATTATAAAAAAGAGTCCAAAAATGCAGTAATCATTCCTAAACTGTTTAGGAATTTGTGTAAAGGTTACTAAACCGCTACCTTCCATTTTTCTCCGTGTACAATTAAATTCCACGAAATATCCTGAAATTCCTTAAAATTTTACGAACCCGTCCAAATTCCTAGAAATTTCTTGAAATTCCTCTCTCAAAATAGTGATGTAACGAAATGCCTCGAAAATTCCGCATACATTGTTGTTACAAACCTGATTGGCATTACAATGATATTTGAAGTATGTAAAAAGGATTTAAAACAAAATAATCGCGCACTTAAAAACATCTATCAAAATGATGTGTATTTTAGATGTAAAGAGGAAACATAAGGTGCTACGCTGCACAGGTGACACAAAAAATATAGCTTTCATGTTCCAAAAAAGATATGGACTGTTTTTCAGATTACGGAACATAACTTCTGTTGGCAGATGTTTAACTGCCACTTTTTTGGTGTTATTATATACCTGATGGGTCTGGATCCATCACTGGCACATTTATAGATTATAATTTGTCCCCGAACTATTATATGCCCATTAGTAATTTTCGCGTACGGAGTGTGTGTTTAATGGGAGTTGGGAGCTAGTAACAATATTAGAAATGTCTATTAATAAATTAAATATGTATTACTAAAAGTTTAAGGAAAAAGAGACAATAAATGTTTGCAGGACCAGATTTCTTTTACGGCACTGATTTCGGATGTGGATCTGACACCGAAGAGAAGAAACCATAAGAAGTCTGAAGGAGACACCTGTGCGAGATACTTCCGTCGAGACGTCATGTGTATACGCGTCTTCCGGATCGTGGACCGGAGGAAAAATCCTTCTCGTGCTTCAAGCTATGCCTATATGGTACAGGAGGTAACATGCAAGAATACTGGAGAACTGGAGATCATCGTGACTCCCACATGAGAGGCGCCGGTGCTCATTCGTAATTCCATCGCGTCCTCTTCCGAGATGAAAGGGAGTCGGAGACACGAAGGGCATAAAAAAGCACGCGGTAGTCAACAATTTGTAATCTACTCCCAGTCTATGGATGCGAATGTGTGTGAAAGTACACTGGCGTAATATAACAGGGACTGTAAAATGTAATATTTGTTATGATAAGAATAAGTATGCATAAAATTGAGAGAGAAGAGGATATTTGAAAGATGAAAGACGAAAGCTGTTCTTCGAAAATTTAAAGATGATAACAATAGAGTGTCATGCTGATTTCAAAGCCATATTATCAACTGTAATAAAAGCGCGTTTCAACCTATACGAGAGCATGGTTTATATATATATACATATGCATACATAACAATATATGACACACCATATCCAATCTCGTGATGGTATAACGCGCCGGTACTACATACCATGTACCTCGCACAATGGCCCTCGACGGCCGGAAGTGAGCTACCTGTCTCCCACGACTGATGCAGCCTCCCAACGCACAACACATTCAGAACTCTGGTTTATACATATATGCATAAATATATACACAACCTGGGCGTTCTTCGTTGTCTCATACAAGGTGGAAACTTGAAAATACACACAGTGGCGTAACTGGAGTCTGGAATCTAGATATAAATGTTGAATATATGTATATGAAAGATAGAGGAGGAAGATCCAGAGTTTCTCACGAATCGCCATATGGCGGGGGGAAATTAATAATTATATCTATAGAGAGCGAAAGAAGGTTTTCAATCTATGTTGGGTAAAGAAGGGGTTCAGATTTCGGATTGGATTTTTATACATTATTAATAATAAATATAGCACTCCTCAAATGGAGAATATAGAGAATGGACAAAATTGATAGAACAAAAAATAGGATAAATAAAAATACAATAAATATATATAACTGCTCGGAAATGGAGAAATCGTGTTACACGTAGATTAAATGGATTTCGTGTTTTTCGCACTTTAAAAAAACAATAGGATCTAGGAGATGAGAGATAATGACTTAATTGCAAAGCCACATAGTTTATAGACAATCAATAAATAGCATTGATTCAAAGAGGAATATAACAGAACGAATACTGCATGCAATATTGTATGTACAGTATATATATGTATATAATATTGTATACATGTATACAATATATAGCAGTAGAAGCAGCAAAATATGTGAATATTCTTATATAGATTCATATTTGATCTTCAAAGGGTAAAATATATGTTTTTCCTTGCTAATTATGAAAATAAATATACGCATCTTGCAATTGGTTCATCGCCAAGCAATCATCATGTACATTGTACACATGAATATTTAGTAAATTGTCTTGCGAAGCAGGTTGCTTTAGACTGAAAGCATCACCTGAGTAAAAGTTCGGTGGCCGATGTCGTCTCCGGTGTGGCACGTGCGTGGCTTTGAATCGGTATATTGAGGCTGAAGTATACCAGGATTTTTATGCTGTGGGACCTCACAAGCCATACACACAGGGAGAAGGTAATAAAAGATCTCGAGGCTCCGAGAAGACTCGAGAGGAAAGGAAGCAGGTGGTACACAATGCAACCTGCATCGACTTAACCTGAAGTCTCTTCATCTTTTTTATCCATTCATTCTCCTTATACACATACAGCATATACATTTCACTTTTACATGAGCAGTTCATAACCAAATTAATGGGCACTTCAAATATTGTCAAATATTTCATGCTTCCAATTTAAATTACATTAAATAAGGTAAAAGATAATGATTCTATAGCAGCAATAATAAGGAGCTGATCGGTATGCTGAAGCAAGTCATTTTCAGATGAGTGTTATTTCTGCCCAAACTGATAATTCTGATAATTCATTCTTCGAAATGATTATAACATTCTAATATATATAAGTATCTTTTTATATAATATATAAGGATTGCGAAAGTTGAGACTTTATTAGGCTGCGATTAAATCTAAATCTGATTCTCCGATGCTAATATCTCAATCTCAGAATTATTAGTATTAGATTCGTTTAATTAATTTGATGGCTTATCAGAAATATAATTTAATTTAAACTTAGTTTCGGGGCAAAAGTTTAGATTAATTTTAGATGTGATGAATGAATGGTCAATACGACAAAACAACTTGGTGTATATTCAAAGCCTATATAATAAATGTGGTCGAAAACTGACACCTTTGACGATAATTTGTATCTCTGACTATAGGAAGCGATTTTATGTGGCGTTTTATTTTTTTGCTAATGGTATAATATGAAAATGCCATTATTATTAGAAACAAGGATAAAAATACTTGAGGATAAAATTATAAATATGATGAGACAAGAACGAGTCTAAGTTTAGACGTTTAAGAGGATTTCTTTGGATATAAATAACGTATCTGCAGAGACCCAAGAGGAATGTATATACGTCTGGAACTGTGTCGATCGGATAACAAAGGAGTGTGCTTTTCTCGCTAGGAGATAATGTGGTCCGTGTACACAGGTGCATGGCTTGGCTCGTACAGATGCAGCGATATATCAAAGCGTCTGTCATCATTTTTTCAGTTTCCTTCAAGAATAAATGCAGACTTTTTAAAGAATTGATTAAAAACTAAATTCACCAGAAGAATTTCGTTTCTCAACAATTTCACTTTAATAAGCAGTCTGCTAGAGAAAAATTGGATACCATGTCTCAGAGAACCAGGAAGAATAAGTGGATCATTTGATGATTTTGAGATAATGTGACACAAGTCACGCTGACTTGACTCACTCGATCTGAAGATGCGGAAGAAGACGAAAGTTGAAACCGTCAAGTTTACGAGACATGGATACCAGACGACACGTGTGTTTCTGAGACAATCTTCTATATCTTATTCCTGACCAGACTCTTTATCAGCGAAATAGGTAAATGAAACCGTCCAGCGACATTGAATCTGCACAAAAAATTTCGATATCCTCTATAGAGGGTATCATGTGTAAATTTATATTCACATACAAACTTCTTTCATGTGTTTCACAGTTTTGAGGGTAGTCAAATTAAAATGGAACCAATTTGCGAATTGGTCCCAAAAAACTTGAAAAAAATGCAAAGGTTTTCAAAGATTGGAGAACATTTGATGATTTTTGAATAAAAAAATAATGAAAAAAATTGAGGATCCTGTATTATTATTCGAAGCTCTTTACAGATTCCCATAAAGATTGGAGGAGATTGAGGATTTTTCTCGGGATTTGTAAAGTTTCTAATTCCGAGTTTCTATATATATATATATAACATAACTGATGTTTAGGGGAGAATTGAATAAGTATCTGATGAGGAAATTCGAGAGTGAGATGCGTCTGTGTCCGTATTCCGTGGACCGGAAGTGACAGACTAGATGGAATTTGCTTATGCTAGCTGAGGTGAAGAAAAAAAATCGATGAGTGCAACAAGCGTGCATCGGCGGTACACGCACGTTGCGCGATGCACGATGCATGGATTCGCCTTCTGGTTTCTGGTTTCCAAGACGCAGGCATTACTGCGAATATAGCAAACAAGAAGCCAAGCACTTTCTTCATTCGGCTTTGCGTTTGAGTTTGCGTTTGCGTTACTGCTTTTACGTGTAATGAGTCCGTCCGAAGCTCGCGAGTTCCGTTGCTGAAGAAAGTATTTCGAGATTGCGTAATGTGCGATATATCGCAAAGAATCATAGCCACTTGAGTGACAATAAACTATATCCTATCTTTTATCAAATCGTATAACTGGACCCAGTTATTCCACCGAAATTTTTATCATTCTTTTCAACAATTCTCGCCTCTCAAATTAATCAAATCATCTCCTTTATTATATATGAAGTAGGAATAATCTATGAGAGCTATAAATTAATAAAGATATAGTAACAAATAAATGCAACTTTTGAGAGTCATTATATGCAGGTGAGACAGGAAATGCATTAAGATTCAAATAAAAGTAGACAGAAACTTGAGTGCAGTAATTTGGGTATCATAGCCAAGCCTAATGATCATTTAATTTCGTCTCACAAGCAAAATTGTTATAGGAAGTTTAAATCTTGCAAGTGTGCGGTAGACGCATGGAATGCCAGATGACGACGAGACATGTTAATGCAATCGCAAGCCTCTCTTCAGTTTCGGTATTTAGTTGCAAGATAGCGACGAACGAAAATAACTCGTTCTCACTTCCGGAGGTGTTTTTAAAAATGATACTTGAGAAGATATCTACCTACGTGTCTTCGCATCAAATTATGATTCTTCATTCCGTACTTATATACTCGCTGTTAGCATTATCCGATACTGATACATAGTAATAATGCCTAAATGGGATTTAATTCTTATATTTCAGATAAACTAGTTTTAAAGTTAAACCATAATAGAGAAGAATCTGCAATTAGTGCAAGAACTGTACTTTGCCATTATAGATGTATGCTATAATGAAAAGGAACTCAAAATTCACTGTTAGAAATGAAAAGATATGTTGAATATTCATTTCACGGATTTTTTTCTAACTGTAGAGAGAAGGGAAGAAGAAGAAAAAAAATGAGACGTATGAGGTGATGAGAATGTCAGCAGGAAGCACAAGGTAGATACAAAGTGTAAGCGTGTAAGCTGTAAGGTAGGTTGTATAAGAGTAAGTAGTAATACATAAAGTGGTCAAACGACACGTGTTGTGCTGAACGTTGGAGGCATTGGCCGACCCGACTGGACTTTTCGGTCTTCAAAAAGAAGGTTCCAAATGGACAACGGGACCACAATGACCATCAAACGATGAAGGGGTCAAACTGCGGCAATAAAAAGGGCACGTTGAGGTACCCAGTCGTACGCGTGCCCAGGCCACAACCTTTAATCCCGTTGTTTTCCTGATCCAGTTTTTAAATCTGTTCCTGCTTCAGATTAAAGCTTCAGCATCCACGAAGATTTTTTGGTCCAATTATAAGATCTATTTTTAAGCATTGTTAGGGTGGTATTTAGCTACCCTTTGATACAAATTTTGATAATATTGTAGATATAATTACCATAAATATATATAAATATTAGTTTTATAAATATGATGAAACTGAATTTTTCAGAAATCTTAATTAAACAAAGTATTGTTTACCTTACTTACGCATTGTTTGATTCAGTCAAATTGAGCCATTGATCGGTTTAATAATATTTATATGCTGTTTCCAAACATAGATTATTCTTTAATTTTTTATATTACACAAAAGGATAATCCGGATGAAATTATACAAATGATTTTCAATTCGCACATACTGATGTGATATACAGAATGGTTAATGAATATTTCATTATAGTGCTGACGATTATTGAGAAATTGATTTCACTGAATAAGATATAGTTCGAATTCTACTGACGATTAAATATTTACTGACACTGGCGTAGAGTGGGTTTATCTAAAAAATCTGCGCTTATGTGTATTTCAATTATTTATGTAATTATGCAGAGTAGGATACAAATAAAGTACAAAATCGTGTATCGATTCAATCAAGTAATTAAGTTAAGAACATCCTTATGTTATTATACTATTATGTTTTTCAATCGCAAAAAACATATCAGATAAAATGTTATTATTGCACTGAATAGCGAAAAAAAACTGAACCGAATCGTTTTTCGCAGATTTCTGATACAGTTTGATAAGTTATCAGGAAATTTAAAATTAATTGAATTCGTACGATGTAATAAGAAATACAATGTAGTTAACAGTTGAGCATTTTTTTGTAGAGACAGAACGGATACAAAAAATGGAATCCAGAGACAGCAGAAATTTACCAGAAAAAGTCTTTCTCATCATTTTCATGATAAAATGCCATGTGCCTCTAAAACCTGTCTTATTTGAAAGTATAGGCGATTTTGATGTAAATTTTAAGTATATAAAGTGATGATGCAGGACTTTTTTTTGATGAGTATTTTTCTGGCTATTATTGCGCGATGCGTTTTATAGGATCATTGACATTGCGTTGAGTGCGATACGAGCTCACCTAGGTAAGGGAAAAAATTTAAAAAAAAGGCTGTCAGCGCGACGTGTGATTTTTTAGTGAGCACAAGTTTCGTCGTTACAGGTGATGATTTCAGGGATTTTACTGAGTTCACCTGGTCGTTATTTGACTGGTGCACTTGATGACCTCCAGAGAGACATAACAAGTCTGGCTAATCTCTTCGCGTTATGAACGCCTCCCGTAACGCGTACCATTTTTTTAACTTAAGCGTTCCATATAGTATGTCGTCGCATATATCTGCTTATTATACCTGTCTTGCGGACCAGTGTCAAATTCTAGAGCGTGGGATACAGACAAGAGCTTTGTGCTCACGTTCCAATGAACATTTAACACCTTCGATCTCAGATTTTTCCACGTCAAAATAAAAACTAAAATAAGAACAGAAGGGAAAATTTGTTGGGGTCATTTTCATGTGAATGTTTAATTTTTTCGCATCAAAACAAAAATGATAGGTACAATAAGTTGACATAGTAATCATACCCCATGTGTTCAGAGTAGTATAATATTTACCCACCTGAGGGTAATACTTACCCTGAAATCGGGGTAAATATATAACTATTTTAATATATGTATTATTATTAATCGGGGTTTCTTCTGTGTAATTATTTTCTTCATTATTTGATATTTGGTCTTTTTTATTGAGAATGTTGAGATGAATTCACTGGTCTCATAATTATTGTAGTCGTAGATTATTGATTATTCGTTAAGTAAAGAAAGGTAACGAATAATTAAGAGTAATAAGCGAATTAACGTATATCACATATAATTTCTGAGTCACAATGGTATTAAAATGTGAGACGGTTTAATGAAGGCATATGTTGAAATAAGACTTTCGTATATCTCTAGCAGGGACACCTCATCTGACGTTCTTAGATAAGCTTAATGGCAGTACTCATCTTATCAAGATTATAACGACTGCATCGTTTCAATTAGTTCTCTTTTGGTCCATAAGTTTAAACACATAATGTCTACTGAATTTTTTATAAAAATTGCAAGGACACTTTAAGACACAGACTAAGCGATATTTAATTATGCTTCATTTCCTTACAGCTTGAAGAATTTTACTCAGATCGCAGGAAGAAATACTCAGAGAAGAAATACTGATAGAAATATCATTTTAAGCTTCGAAATCTGATAAAAGAAACTTTTACTTTAATATTCTCTTTTCGGATAAACTTTTATTGTATCGTAAATTACAGTAATAAGTAGAAAACGATTATAAAAGAAAGAAAAAGGAGAGAAGATAAAATCATTGGTCAGGTGATTGATATTCAATTAATCAGTTCAATCAGGCTTGGAATTTCGTGAGACAAATCTATCGAGATAAAGAGTATGTATATACTCTGCAGCCGGTGACCTAAATTTAAGCTATCTTACACATTGCATTTGACACTTTTCCGATAAGAAATTTCGACAGGAACAATAATAACGAACACCTTCAAGTATCTTTAAATAGCTACTTTGTAATATAGATTTTACAATAAAATAATCTTTAATTTATTCAAACGCAGAAGCTAAGATCTTTTTTCATACGAATAAGGACAAAAATCTGTCAATTTAGAATTGGAGAAACACCGGTTATTTTAAAGGATATAATTACATCAATGACAAGATTATTTGTCATGCAATTATAATGGGAAAATTATAACAAAACGTGAGGAATATGGATGCAGTCACTTTCATATATTGTATAGTTCCCCTTCGATGACCTACCCTGCGTGTTTCTCTCAGATACATAATATATATCAATTCAGTGCACCTGTGAACGAGCTTGCACGTACAGCCTGTCACATAAGTAAGCATAAGGCTATTATTTTGCACACAATGTCATAATACCTTTTAATTTGATTTAATGTCATTTATTAACGCAAAGGTCAGAAAAAAATATTGAAATCTAGTCCATATTTATTTTTACAATGTACAAAATTTCGGGAAACTTTTCTAATACAGTTTCTTAAGGGCATGTGATACTTTACCATAAGTGCAAATTAGTTATAACAATTATACATTCATAATAATAAATATTTTTAGTAAATAAGAGTCAATAAACCTTCGTAACATGTAGACGAAGGTTTATTGACTCTTATTAGCTAAAAATATTTATTATTACGAATGTATAATTGGTATAACTAATTTGCTCTTATGGTAAAGTATCATAGGCCCTTAAGGGGGCATATTTCGAAAACGCACTCAGAAAAATATTTTATACAACAAAATACGTTTTTTTGGCTGAAATACTTTTTTAACAAAACGTTTTCTTGACCCAACAAAAAATTTTGTTGCATAAATAGCAACACAATTATTTTGTTGTCCGAACCAAACCTTTTTCCCAGCGCGCTTTGTAAACATTATTTTGTAAACGCTTTGTAAACTTTCAAATTTTCTTTGCAGAACTTTGAACGAGACATGTTGTGAGTTTTTACAAATTGTATAGTTTCATTATATGTATATATCCTATAACAATGTGTAAGGTAAACTGCTCGTAAATGGACAGACGGTAAGATTAAATTATGCGCATAACTTTTAATTCTTGTGTTTTATAGAGTCTAGAAAGATATTTTTCATAGAATAAGTGTAAGATTGTCTGGGGAATCCATCTCGGCTCGCTGGTCGTCGGTTTCTCCGGTGCTAATTAGCAAAAGTTTTCTGTGCAATAAACGCGTCTAGATTTACGTAACTTTTGCTGGACAGTACTGTGGCGTGGCGCGAATTGTGCGCGTGATTCCAGTGTATTTGTATGAGATTCGTGTACATCACATTTTACGCGTTACACGTTGTACATTACATATTAGGCGCGTGTTAATCCCACCTATATTGTAATTTGTGTGTACTTATACTTGTACTGAGACTTATATAGTCATATATATACAAACAAGGCAACATTCGCAGCCTCTCTCTTCCTGTATCGCTCATATAGCGTTCAAGTGAGCAAGCGTGCCTTCCGGATCACTTCTTTGACCATTTCCGGCTAGACGGTTCCTTCTTCAAATCCAACCTTGCATTGCAATTTTTTTTTACTTACTCGTATCTATGTCTTGAATCTTTAATCAGAATTAAGAATAATTACTTTAAATCCAAATTCATATTCAAATTTTTTGTTATGTAAAATTAGTAAATGAACATACCTATGGAACGTTATAAATTTTTTAAGCAAATAATTATCTCATGCGGGAATTTCTAAATTAAGATTTTCCAATAACTTCCACGTAAAAGTCTCTTTAATATGAATTAATATTTTAGTCAAATATTGATTTTATCCATTAATAAAACATCTTTTTTTTCATCTTGAAGGTAAATCATAAATTTATTCATTAACCAAAATGTCACGTACGATTCTATTTATTTATTCGTCTGATCTTATGATTTTTATAGGTCAAATATCATCATCATCAAATAAGAAGTACAAAATGTAATATCTTATCACTTCACAAAATAAATATCGATTTAGGTGTTCCGTTCTGACAAACTGTGAAGATACTGAAGCTTTTGTATATTTTCAATGAATTTATCGCAACATCCGCAAAAGTATGAGAAGTACATATATACGTACAAACACATACTTTTATTGAAAAATATCAAGAATTACATTTTAATCAAAATAAAACAGTTAATATATAATAAATGAATAATTATTATCTAAATATCTATAAAAATAGGCACTAATTGATGAAAAATTTAAAAATATTTGTGTACATTGTTAATCACTGTTTAAACTACACGCTTTTTTCATTTGATCTAAAAAGCGTCTGAAGCATTATCGGCGTATGATATAATCGGGGAGCGAGAATTGGAACCTTGCAGAAGGTGATAAAAATATCTTCCTCGCATCATCAGTGATAAGAGGAAAATATATAAGACATTTGTGTATGATTTTGAAATACAATTATAAGTAGAAAAATGGTTCAAATGATGCAGTTTTAATTTACCAGTAAAATGATTTGATTCTGTAGCAGACATAACGGAATTTGTAAACTGCCAATTTTAAATCCCGATTTAATGCCCTTTAGATTTAAATGCCTCAATTATCCAGAGGAGAGGACCTTTAAATTAGGGTCCTGGGTCCAACTACCTAAACCTACAGATGCTGGGAATATTGGAATCGTTTCCCAGCATACCTAAAATCTAGCTAGATTCTAGGTTTAAAATATTGAGAAGAAAGGTGTTTTAAAGGGTACTTCACAAAATGTACAATAGATGCCAATGGACTTATAAATCAAGTACAGACTCTTATTTCTCTTCTCCGAATAAATGAAGAACCCAGTAGCTGAAGATTTTATGTAGTTTTGAGCAAATTCGCATTACTTTAAACAAGCAATAAGCGAATTCGTTCTGGTGAAAGTTATATAGCACTTTTCATTCTTATTCGTTTCTAAATACGATTGCTCTCCACGCGGAAGAAAAAGTATATACATATAGCGTGCAATTACTTGAGACAATAAATATTTCTGGATAGCTCTCTATAATGCTCTATCTTTCGCTTCTTATCATTTGCTCAGAATATTATTAATTTATTATTTGAATTTGAAGACTGTTTTAAATATAGATCATTCTTTAATTGGCAAAATGTAAACAAGATGATAAAAGAAGGATATCCGATGGGAGAATGTTATAAAAGAAACGTAAGAAGAGATGGAATGATTGTAACATGTACTACCACCCGGTCTTGTCCTTGCAAATATGCACCTTCGAGCACCGGTGTGTATAGTAAGAGATAAGACGTCGGTGTAGCATGACAGAGATTATAGGCTAAGTATAGACATGGGATTCACGATCCAACGTTCTCAAATTTAATCAAAGATGCTAAGAAAAGAATCGTGTTGTAAATGTGTGCCAATTTACATATATGAGAAACTAATTTGTCTTGTTAAAGCTCGTTTAATTGATCATGAAGTGTTCTCATTTTCGAGTAAATCAATTATATTGTCTTTCGATCAAATAATCTCATCCCAATTTCATCATAATTTTTTCAGAGTGAATTTCATAAGAAAGTAGTGAAATAATGTTAAATTAAAACGATAGACGAAAGTAAAAAACGGCTCCTATATATAAGAAAAGAATACTATATAGTTAGGATACTATACATATATTATTTCTATTTATTTCTATTAATGCAAATTCTTTATTACAGTAAAATAAATGATTAGTATGAGAGGTTCTCGAAACATTTCAAGAGTTTTCTAGGAATTTTACGAGATTGAATTTTTAAGGATTTCATGGAATTTGATAAGATTTCTAATAATTGTAATGGATTTTAAAGGATATAAACGGATTTTAAATGTTATAGTATACACCCAGAAAACAGTTTCTTCGAATCAAAGAAACTTCGTTTGAATCAAACAAAATTATTTTAAAAGGAAGAAAGTTTTCTTTAATATAAGGAAATTTTAAATTTGAGTTATTAAAATAAAAGTTTTGATTTGAAACAAGATTTTTTCTGAGTGTAGAATTTTAACCAAAATAAAAAAAATATAAAATAAATGTCAAAATAAAAAATATAAACATGAAGGGCTCTCGTTGATCGAAATATTGATCTTTTGAGGAACTTAATATTATTCTTATATGAGATGAGATTAAAAAAAAATGAAAATCGATTTCGTTATTGATCATTTCTCGCTCAAATCCAGCGACACATTGAGCCAAGTTTATTTTTAATTACAGGTATGTGAATGAAATTGTATAATGTTCACGCATGGAACATATCTGCAAGAAATGACTAAACAACATTTTCACGTACAACCCACTTCAGCAAGTGAATCTGCAGATTTATCCAACGTGTTGGAATGTAATCCACTTTTTTTCAGCAAAGCAAGATCATTTATACCTTTATCTTCCTTAGCATGTTGATAAAACGTGCGGGATGATATGCACATACATCATTATACTTATATCATATATGCGACCGTATGTATGTTTCTTCTTCGCTTCGCGCACTCTTATCTCTTGCCCAGTATCATCTTCTTATTTCTGTGCTTCAGCATACTATATCACAACATACATACATACTTTTGTAGATCTTAAGGACACAGGTATATGACACTTCTGTGGCACGTGCCGTTACAGAAAACAAATAATATTATGCCTGTAGCAGACCGTAAAGTAACACTATACCGCTCTTTATGCCATAGTTGGGTCATGGGTGGTACCAGACGCAGATGATGCATACGAATGATGGATAAAAGAGCGATTCCCATTTAGATTAGGATTTTTCTCAGAATTTCCCGGAAGGTTCTACCTGTACTGCATAATTAATTATCATAGATCACTTTTTCTCATGCTCTCTGTTCTCCAATGTGTAAAATAGCCAAATTCGATATTGGTATCGTTGAATCTGATATATACTGTCAGATACTGCAGTATAATGTTAAAAAAAATATGATCTATATCATTATAGATACTTATAGGGATTCCCGGTTATCTTTTTGATAAAATTCAGATATCAAAAGAAATCTCTATATATATCTGTGTTTTAATATTTGTACTACAATCTCGTAGTTACAATTTTTACCATATATTTCTCTCGCGGATCATGAAGTGTGATAAACGAAACAAAAAAGGACATAAGTTTTGAAAACTCGCTTAAGGGCATGTGATACTTTACTATAAGAGCAAATTAGTTATACCAATTATACATTCATAATAATAAATATTTTTAGCTAATAAGAATCAATAAACCTTCATCTATATAAGGCGAAGGTTTATTGACTCTTATTTACTAAAAATATTTATTATTATGAATGTATAATTGGTATAACTAATTTGCTCTTATGGTAAAGTATCACATGCCCTTAATTCCGAATATTTTTCCTTCCGAAGGAAACATCGGGAAAATGCTTTCATTAAATTACACTTAGGAGTTTCTCTTTTACTCAAGGTTGTGCAAATGCGAAAGCATGATAAACCCCTAATTAGCTTGATAATAATATGTCACTCGACTGATCACCTTGGTAAAAAATTACGACTTATAAAGATGTGGAATGGTATCGTTGCGACTTATCTTAACCTGGACTGGTTAGCTGTTATATAGCGAAAGAAAGTCAAGCAAAGCGACACGTGCCTCTTACACTTATATGTATTATATTCCATTCGGTAGCTTGCGGTTTTGCGGTAAAGTTCTGAAATGATACAGGTCCAAGAAAGTCAGGGACGCATACACATTTATTGCAAAACATGGTTGCACAAGAATAGCTGACATTAAGTTTGAAGGGAGGATACAATATAAAAAAGAATTGTTCAGTATAGATACAAGTTATAATATGTATATATATATATATATATATATATATAGACATTAGGGTCAGTACTGCAACTGCAAAGTGCAACCATATGGCACAATTTCCTCCCATGCCATAGTCAATGATTGGCATTGTAAGAAACTACACCGAAAAAAATAGTTTCTTCGTTTAAGAGGAAAATTCCTTTTATGAAATCCTCTCAAAAATGAGTATATTGCTCTATGAATTAGATTATTTTCCTCTACTTTTAAGAGCTCTCTAAATATGAATCAGCGAAATTTCGCTGATTGGCAGCGCATATTCGCTGATTAGCAGTGAACTTTTCGCTGATTAACAGTTAAATTTCCCTGCCAAAATTTGGAAATATTCTTGGGTTAAGAATAGATTTCAATTTTTTATACTTTTAAAAATGAACATTTATTACACACTTAATAGAATAAAAAAATGTATTTGAAATTTATAAACATTATTAATAAACACATATTCCAATATTTTTAAAAATTTGACTACTCTAAATCAAAAAGGAACTAATTCTTTAAAACAATTTATTAATACTGTATATAATATTATCCTTTTCTGCCTGTGGATAATGCGCATGCGTCAAAAATACATAAAAAATTTGTCTCGTTGATTTGCCAGGGAACTTTGCTGATTTTCCAGTGAAAATATCGTTCACTGATTCAAGCAGCGAAAATTTCGCTGTAAAAGCTCTCCCCTAAAAACTGTATAGCTATATAAGAGAGAAAAGCCCTTACTTATTTTTTTACCTATTCCTCCCCTATGTCTGGTATCCCTTTTGGTGAAATTATGAGCCTAACAGAGTTGGATGTGGTGGAAGGAAGGAAAAAAAGAGAAGGAAAAATAGAAGAGTCTTGCAATCATCGGACAGAATCACGACTTGCGTTGTTAATGCAGATTGGCTCGACTCCTGGTGGATGAATCACGTGCTTTCCGGAGTGCGTGTCTGCACGCATATTGAGGTGCGCGTGAGAAGAGAAGAGGGAAAAAGGTGCGTGACTCATTGGCCATCACAACCTGGAATACGTCAAAAGGGTGACTTTTCTGAACCCCATCTAAAGTCATCGACGGCTCGCTGAAACGCTGAATAAACAATCGGTTTTAGATTCTGTCTTCATATTGACTTTCAAAAAACTTCTTTTTACTGCTTCTATCAATCAATATATTCTATCAATCTTCACCACGCTCCTCTAATATTACGAAATGGTATTTCATGGTATATAATTATACTTAAATTAGTAAAAGCAACATATAGAATGCAGATTTTTATTGTATTATGATTGAACCTTTTATATTCGTTTGCCAGCATCAAGTAAATATAAATCGATGTGTGGCATGAAAAGTATTCCTATATTTTAATCTCATTTTGCATATCTCGGGTCGCAAATCATCTTAAATTTATCATTAGTGATATTATCACTATGTTTTTTTTAGTAAACAGAAATTCGGGAGAATTGGTAATCAGTATGGAGATTGTAATCATTAATCAAAGTTCTAGTAGAGAATTATTATACATTTATCAGGTTTTGGAATAAAAATAAAGAAATGGTTCTCTCTAAGTCTGAATCAGCGATAATATACATCGGATTCCTGTTAGCGTATAAAATATGCTGATGAATCATCGGAATCGGGTTAATTTATCTTATTTTGGGAGTATATATATAAAAAAATGTAAAAACACTTATATATGGTGCACCGAGAAAAATAGTTTCTTCGTTTAAGAGGAAAATTCATTTTATGGAATCCTCTCAACAATTAGTATATTCCTCTATGAATTAGATTATTTTTCTCTAATTTTAATAAGAGGATTACTCTTTATTTGAGAGGAATACTTTCTAGAAGAGAATAATCCTCACTAAAATTAAGAGGAAAACTTCATGTACCATATATTGTGGAGGAAAACTTGAATCAGAATAAGAGGAATCCTCTTAAACGAGGAAAATATATGAATATATCAATTAGCTGAATTTCACACACGAAAGAAAATAATAGCACGCGAGTTTGATGGCTTTTGCATGATCATCATGCACGCATGTAAAAACATTCGGTGACATACACGCATTGTCTACTTGTTGCTAAATATATTATCTAAATCAGTTTCAACTTTGAAAATAAGGATTCCAGAGGTGCTGTAATCAATCGCTCTTTTAATACCAAAATCGAAAAGTTTATTTTAGGAACTGATGAGCTAGAGTCATATTCATTTAAAAGCGAGCTTAAGAGCAAAGTCCACAGCTAATATAACTGATATACTCTCAAATTGTCAAATAGAGAAGAAAGAACAAGGAAATGTACTCACTGATTATTCCCAAAAACATCTCTGCTTGGCCCATTAGTGCTAAATTTCGAAAATATTTCCTCTTGGCACGATCGGTGTTTTAAACTCGAAGAATCTTATTGATGATTCAGATTCAGTCAATTAAGATGCAATTCTTAGGAATAGAATTAAAAAATCAAAATTTCTACCAGCAAGAAAGTTTTTATTAATACGTGTGTACTGACATAACTATTTAACAAGAGAATCGAGTATTAATGATAGACAAATATTTGTTAGAGACAACTTCACGAACGCACTCAACTTTTTGAAATGCGAGAGCGATCTGAAATTTACTTTCATCTGAGCATCACCGCGAGATGTCGCTCGATTTAACAGATTCGTGTGTGATAATATGTGAGAAAGAGGTGCTGTGCCGAAGAATGAAAATTAGATCCACCCTTTCGTTTCGCTCCAATTTATCCGCCAATCAGAGGCCGGAGCCCTTTTTCAATCTGGGGCAGGCAAGGGGTTGAAAGACCTGTCCTTCTTCAAGACAAAAATGTCCGTTAGGAACTTATTTCTAACTGAAAAATGCAACCAGTTCGTTTAATAACATATAACTTTATCTTGAATATATACAGGAAGTCTTACAAATACTAGCTATATATAGAAACTCATAGAATAACAAGAATAAAAAATTATTCGACTGCAACTTCGACTTATTGAGACCCAAAAAATTAAGTATTAACATAAGTTTTGATACAAAAGAATCACGATTATTATTTATAATTGCTCTGTAGCTATTTGCATTATGTTGTCATATATAATTATATTCCTCTTAATATGTCATGTAAACGAGTGTTTACACATAAGTCTACTTATGTCATTGAATCTGTGAAATCCTCATTATGGCACGTATTATGTTACCCAATACAGATGTTAGAATACAGCTTATTTTTGAATTACATATAATTATGCCCAGTGTAGACTACGTGACTGATTTGTAATTTGTACCAAAAGTCTATTACCACAAGTGAAAATAACGAATATTCTGAGAAGAAGTTCGAGATATGAATTGTTAATAAGACTGTTGAAAATGTTAATATTCAAGAAATAGACATTAGAATCTTTACTAATTAATTACGGTGAAGAATTATTTATATGGTTTCTGTAAAATTGTATCATATCTCGGGCAGAGATTTCATCAAGTGTTATTATTTTGGATACAATATTACAATCGTTACTAGTCGTCTAAATTACAATTTGCAGAAAACACATTTAATTTACATATAATCTGCTAATAATGAATGTGATATTCTCTAATATATATTGTCATATAAATATTCTATTCCTCTCCAATTTAGGGATTCTTCACCTATACTATACATATTTTCAAAAATATCTTTTCTAGTAGAACAAGTATTTCTAGTAAATCGCATGACTGAGCATTGTCCCTCTTTGCGTCATTAGAAAACGATAAGCTGACTCCTTCATTATTTACAAGGCAATTACAATATCCGCGTGTATAGCGCATGGAGTCAAAATGCAAGGTCTTTACGTATAGAACTAGATAATTCTTCATGTCCCATGCTCTACATTTTCAACGAGCATCGCTCTTTTTTTGATAAACCCCTCCAATACTTGATTATAACATCTCACATTTATTTTTCTATATTAGCATGATATTCATAATTCATACCTACATGCTATAATATTTGTAGCTCCATATCTTGATCATCGTTACATGTAAGTTTGAATTTGTATTATCTATCAGGTATGATTCCTCTGCTCATAAATATTTCTTTGAAGAGCTGCCATCCACATTTAGGGATTTAACTTTCGATTAACGATTGTTTGAGGTCGTGAGCGTGAGAACATCAAAAAAAGAGTATATCCATATTAAGTGGAGAGGCTCGTAAATATTCAGAAGTCACTTATGTTTCACTTCTTATTTACTCGTACGAATAAATTTTCTGCGTCCGACAGTCAGATAATTTTGCATCTTATCTTAAACGGAGCGATAAGATGAAGGTACGTGCGTTGGCAGGTCAGCGGTGTTAATTTTACCTGTAACCGGTTTATACTAAGTGGACGAAACAGTACTGGAAGCATGTAGATATTGTTGTCGAAACTAACCTGCTTCTTGTCGCTTTAGCCTTGCGACAATTTCCAGTTGTTTGTGCGAAAAACCAGCTTTCGAGATATTTTTCATATTCTTATGAGGTCAAATAACAGACAATCTGCACTGTTCAGTATTTGCAGAAACATAGGTGTCAATATATTTACGCAGTAGAGAATTTCCTATTTTCGGTACATCAAGTTGGAAGCAGATTTTGTGGTACAGCAAAATCAAGAGCAAAATACATGGGATGCTGGGTGGTATAAGTTGGGGAGAAAGGCTGGACCGATGCTGAGATTTTCTGAGAGTAGGGTTTGTGCTCTTGTGATTGGAGAGATGTGAGAAGCCAATCGAAATGTAGAACCTGCTGCGCCACGGAAAAGCCTGTACTCACTTTTATCTCAGATAATTCTGCTGTTGGAGTAGCTGTTTTTCGTTTAGGAAATTTGGAAGTCATTCGTAAAGTAATTGTTTATATAAAGTACTTTTTTCTCTGAATTTAGACCTCATGTTTATTAATTTGTCTTGTGTTTATATAAGAGAAAAATAGATCTTGCTAGATGTTTTGATCATTAATTATCATTATAATATTAATACAATGTTACTTGACAATATTATTATACGCATTACAATAAGTTGATTAATACTGTAAACAAATAACATGTAATTCATACATAGATAATGTATAATAATTATTATGGCGTGGATAACATAATTGATATACATTATAAATAATAATTTTTCCTATAAATAACACAGAAAAAACAAGGACTGAAAGTGTT
>UCOK01008923.1:0-64166 GCA_900474325.1 Synergus umbraculus
ACTTTTATTTGTTTCAAGAACAAAATGTCGGTGCTGGGCCAAAAAATGTTTTTCGAAATTTTGGCTCGAATTTTGATATTTTCGAAAAATCTTTTGCAGCACAAGTGAGCACAAATCTAGCACAATTCAGCACAACTTTCATTTTTTTGAAAAAACGAAATGTCGGTGCTGAGCCAAAAATCGTTTTTTGAAAATTGTGACTCCAATTTTGATTTTTTCGAAAAATCTTTTGCGGCACAAGTCAGCACAAATCTAGCACAATTTAGCACAACTTTTGTTTTTTTGAAAAATTAAGTTGTCGGTGCCAACTTCCTGGACATTTTGTTAAATAACTTATATAGATAAAAGTTAATAATTGCAAGGAAGTAGGATTTATATAAGAAAAAAGAGAATTTTTGTATAACTATATTGATTTATTCAAAGGGCAAGAGGTGCCGCTGATTATGCGATGCGGGTAACGGAATTTTTATTATGCATGCAGATACGTGCTTTAGGTGCAGTAGAATATTCTGCATGTTGGCATGACGTTCGACATGAGCCTTAATCAGAAGGAACTCTTACAATAGTGCGACACATGATTGAGGGGATAATAGTTTTCAATAACAGGCAGAACCCGTAATTGTATCGGTGCAATTTTTTCATTAAATGTTTCCCTTTATATTTTTACCTTCAATATTATTATCTTGTAATACACGGCCATTAAAAAAACCTAATTTTAATCCGAACGTGTTAGCTCTGAAGTTTTTTATGGGCACTTACAATTTTTATTTAAATCGGTGGGTATTATTGAAATTTGATCGATCCTCGGAGGTAAATTTATAAGATGAAAGTTGAGTTTAAAAGTAATATTGAAGAATTATTGAAATAAGAAATCTTTATATTATAATATGACTATAAATATGACTAATATGACTAAAGTTCTAAATTATAAAGTTCCACTATTATAAACTCTTCTCTGAATAAGAAAATCATGTTGAAGGTACCAATTTTTTAGACATCAATATTAAAATTGGAAAATTTTGTGGAAATCTGACAGAGTTCTTGACACGTGTAACAGGGCACATGGGAATTTGAGCCTCGCCCCTATATCTTTCTCACTTCGCGTACCGAAGATGGTCTTCAATCCGGAAAGTAGCGAGGAATGATTGACGAGCCAAGGCCGCCGACTCTAAAAATATTGAAGCACAGATACTGTTGAAATATTACGAACGTAACTTTCGCCCTCACTAACCGCGTCCAAATCCTAACCGAAACACTTCGTTACTCTTTTTATCAGCCATTCGTTTCTTCCAACTTTTACATAAGTTTGCCAGTCACAGCTTCATATTAATTTTTTCACTTTTCTTTTTCTGTCTTCCCACACTTCTTTCTTCAGGGTTTCTTCTCGTTAAATTAATAAAGAAATTCACTTGGAAAAATGAGATGATATTTTCGCAGAATAAATAAGATAAAGAAAAGGTCTATAGAAAAAAGATAGTTTCCTTAATTTCTCTACCGCTCGATTAAAATTAGTATAATTAGTATAATTAGTATTCAGACTTCGCAATCATTTGAAACGATCGAAGAGCCAATATAAAACCTTTAGTTGGCGATTGCGAAGCAGGAATCGTTGGAGTAAATGCGAACATCAAGGTAATTACCAGTTTTTAAGTAGAGGAAATGAGAGACCAAGGGTTTGTCTGCAATGGTGCCGACAGTCATGAAATCGTGTAGAAAGGAAAATTAAACTAACTCTTTTTAAAATCTCCCAAAAATTTGATTAATTGACTCTTCGTTTCATTCAAAAAATTAGGGAAAAGGGGTTTAAAAAATGCCTAAGTTGTTATATTTTAAAAAAGAAACTGTAATTTTCCTGAAAATGGATCTAGAATGATTTTGGATAAAAAACATAAATTATGACCTCTCAATTGAAAACAAGGTGTCGTGAAACGATTCTTCCTCCCTTTTATCGTTTTTCTAATTAATTGTCCAGAAACTTCGAAGGTCGACTTCAATCTTCTTCCCTCTCTCATTTACTCTCTCCCTAATTATTCATTCCTTTCAGTCTTGAAGAAGGACCGGACAACAAAACGAAATAAAGCACAGAACAACTTACTTAAACAAAGTTATGTATAAAGGAGAAGCAACAGCCGCGTCTATTCACACCCGCTTATTAAGCGGAAATAAAGCCAGTCGAATCAAAAAGCAACCTCGTTTTCACCCCTTCATATCCCTTTAACTACTACGCTGCTTATCGCCAAGTCCTCCGACAATTAGGAGTTTCGCTTTCTCCTCCCACCCTTTATCAGCTACCCCGTTATGCCAAGTAATAGACGTCCATTACGCGTTTCGAAAATTGTGAGGTCTGTTTTAATGAGGTATTCTCGAGGTATTTTAAGATTCATTTCTCGCATTTTAGATTTCGGAATTCAATCCTGGCATTTTCAAAATACTGATATTTCAAAATACTTATATTTGAAAATGCCAGGATTTATTCATCTTGCATTTCGATGCAGTTTGGTAATTAAATCTTCCTCAGAGATGAAATTTCAAGATACTTAATTTTGAAGCTCTCTTAATTCTGATTCGCCCCATTCTACCGCATCATTTAAATTAAAGATGTGTTGACTTGATTACATTCACTCTCACGTAATCCCTTTTGGGAAGATTTAGTGTTTTTAACACTCCTAGAGTTTCTGGACAAGGGAAACGATAGGTTTCGACCTCGTACGCACGTACGATCGTCACAACATTAATTACGATCGTACAGGCGCGACCGAACCCATGAAAATCCCCTTAAGAACCGCTCCCTATCCCCCCCGAGTGCTCTCAAATCGAACGTGGTGAGCGAGAGCTCACTTTACTCCTCGAGGGCTATGCCAACCTGTCATTATTTTATTACCGTAATTACTGAAGCAGCGCACCTGTAAAACCTGCACGTGAGTAGGCGGTAGATTCGGCTTCTTCCTCACCGTCTCTTTCTGCCCACCCTTACACAATTCTGAACAGAGACGCTTTTTTCAACCCCATTTTTTAACCACCTTTTTGAACGATCTGGTTAATCTCCTTTTACCTATCGTTTTTCTCAAACCCCTTTTCCGAATAAAATTATTTTGGAGAATTATAACTGGGTTACATATTCCTACGTTTAGTTTATTGTTTTTCTCCTTTGCAACGCTTTCATTCACTTTTGGATTAAAAATTGACATCCTGGGATTTATTGTGTATGTTATTAAGACGTAAACTCTGAAATTGCACCCCGTATCGTTATTGATTTATTTTTATAACTTTACAGGACTTAAAAACATTTTTCCAAAATATTTTCTAATATAATTTTAGGTTTTCAAGTACTTTTGTCAGGTTTATTAAGTAAGTCAATTTCTATCTTGAAAGCCTTATATTTATTGGGTTGAAGTTTCAGACGTTTACATTTATGGGAATATTTACAAAAAAATTTCCACTGTTCCCAATACCCTAAATTTTTATTTATTACTATAGAAGCAATTTTAGAGAATTTAGAGGAATTTACAAAAGATTTAAAATAATTTTAGGGAATTTCAAGAGATTTTATAAGATTTAAAAAAATTATGAAAGGATTTCGACTGATTTATTGTAATTTTAAGGAATTTCAAGGGATTTTTAAAAATGAAAAGAGCTATCGATAGATTTTTTTCAGAGATTTTACGAAATTTCGAGATATTTTAACTGATTTTAACGAATTTTAAAGAATTTAAAGATATTTTAAGAGATTTTAATGAACTTTAACGAATTTTCATATATTTTAAACAATTTAAAAATATTTTCACAAGATTTACAAGTTTTAAAATAATTTAAAGTAATGTTAAGGAATTTTAAAATTAAACTTAAAATGTTTTGAAATCTTTTGAAAATTTTTAAACTCTTGAATTCTTTTGAAATCCATTGAAATTCCTTATAATCTCTTATTACTAAAATCTCTTGAAATCCCTTGAAAGTCCTTAGTCATTTAAAATCTGATAAAATCCTTTAAATCATATCATCCTTTGATATGATTTGAATCCTTTATCCTTTTTGTACCTTGAAATCTTGTGAAATCTATAGAAATTTCTAAAAGTCAACTGTTTTGAATTTTTTAAAAATCCTTTCTTAAGATATATCTTGAAATTTTAAGGGATTTCATCAAATTTTAAGTGATTTTGATGAATATCAAGATATTTTGAGAGATTTCCAAACATTTCAAGTGATTTTAATTTTCAAGTAATTAATTCCAATTTATACGAAATAAAATGATACCCCTTAAAATATTTGAAAATTATTTAAAATTCTTTAAAATCTTCTGTAAATGTCTTATGGCCGATTCCACCAAATGTGTTTAAATTTTAATCCTTGATTAAATCCTTGATTTGAGTTCGCAAAGTATTGATTAACTTAAGATAATCAAGGATTAAAATTTAATCACAGTTGGTGCAATCAGCTCTTAATGTCGTTTAAAATATTTCCAAATTTCACGGAATTGACTCAAATCTTTTTAAATATCTTAAAATCTCCTAAAATCCCTTTAAAACTCTTAAACTTCTTAAAATTACTTAATGCCCAATATAAAAAATTGTTAAATCCCTTAAAATTACTTAAAATCACATGAAATCTCAGATTCGTAAATATTTACGAAAATTCTAATTAAAAAAAAACCTTGAAATCCTGAAAAAGTGCTTAAAATCATTAAAATTCTTTTGCAATCCTTTAAAATCTTTTTAAAATTCCATTAAATTTGAAGAAATCTTTTTAAATCCTTTAAAACGCCGGTTAAACTGCCGGTAAATAAATCAAAACATTTTTGGTTTTAGAAACTTTAAATACATTAAAAAAAAATATTTTTATTCAATGAATGTAAAAATAAAAAATCATGAGACTAAACGTCTAAAACTTTAACCCAATCTTATATTTCTAATTTTCATTTAAAAACTCTTTTTTCCTACATTGAATTAATCCGCGTGACTGTTTTAAAAAAAAAAGGGTTGAAACTTAAATTCCAGGCGACGTTTGCGGAAGTGAAAAGGGGAAATATTGAGAAATCATAGTAGACGAAGGAAAGAGCAGAAAATAAAGTAAAGTGCGAGGAAAGAAGATAGAAGCTGAAAGCAAGCAAGGGTGGTTGAATCCCTCAGCGCCACATCGTAGCTCATATCTGCTGCAAAGGGACGTGGATTCTGTACGCGAGGGGCGATGCATGGGGTTACACTGCGGGTTGTAAATTAATGGTTAGCCCGTGGCATGAGGGTTCGTTCTAAGGGTTCTGCTTGATCTATGGACGGCGTGTGTGCCAGGTCAAACGGGGCTTGGTCGCTGATATGGGAGCTTCGCGAAAACTGCTCTCCGTAAGTCCGATAAGATCAATGTAGTACCTTCAAGCTCTTTTTCGATCCAACTCATCTGCTATAAATTTCCTAGATTCGGAACAACCCTATTGTTGAATAATAGTCATAGAATAATTCTTATACAACTTATTGCAAAATGTTTTAAGACAGGAGTATTCAAAGTCCGGAAAGTAACATTCAGAAAGTAGACCAATTTCTTTTGTTGATGGGAATGAAAAGTGAAAAGTTTAAAACTTAGAAATGCGCTCTCTTGCAGTTCTTCAGCGAAGACTTAACTACCATTTTTCCTCGTTAAAGAAATCCAGATCCTCCTTTCTCGTGCGACTCTTGGCTCCCTGCATTCTCGTTTATTTTCACGAAGACGAGTACTTTTATCGACAGTCTCATTTTCTGCTTGGGAGTTATCAAGACAAATACATGCTGCTAGATTTGCGGCTTGGCAGCTGCAACGATTGGAAAGTGGGCTCTAATGAACAAACTATCTCAGACGCTAGTATAAATAAATTCCGGGGATTTTTCCTGCTGGACTAGAATTGAAGGAGTGCGGGAGCTATTTCAGAAATTGTGCGTGGAATATTTCAGGAGGGGAAAGCGATTTCGGAAGGGAAAGCGATTTCAGGAGGGAAATTTATGCGAGCTAAGTAGGTGAAATGTAAATTTGGAAGTTAAAGTGATGACCAGTAAAATTTAGTTTGAGATCTAGCGGTGAGATGAGCACCGTTGGACCGCCCTTGGTGCTGATAAGAGTTCACACTCCGAGGGTGGTCACGGTGGTTCGCGAGTTCACTGACGAACACCGACGCCCAAGCCTTTCAGACACCCTGATAAATTACTCAACCCCTCACATCACCTCACCCTTCCATGTGTACGGCTATCAGCCAAAGTACCTTATACCTATCCTCTCCGTGACTGCGCTACCTTCAACCGAAAGGGGATAGGACGAAATCGTGCAAAACACGAAAGCACGAAGACTCGCCAACCCAGAAGACGAAGAGGGGTTCTTCGTCGCCGTATCGACCCTCTGCTTTCACGATTCAAATGATAAAGATAGAAAATACAGTTTCAATAAAAATCTCCTTTATATAAAGAAAAACAGTCTTGTTTTTGTTACACCTTAATTGACCTTTTTAGACTTCAAGCCAGATTTAAGTCCATGTTTAAATCTAACATTGAGTTTAAAGAGGGATTTAAATTAAGATTTAACAAAAACAAGATATAAAAAGTAAGGATTATGGAAAATGGGGTTTGAAAGGTGGTCAAGAATGAGAAAAATGTGGGGTTAAAAACGGCATGAAAAATGGACTGGAAATATGATTTAGGATGGATGGAAGTTCTCTGAAAAAATTGGTTGGAAAAAGATTTAAAGAAGGAGTTCAGATCACATGTTGATGAAGAATACGTCTTGTAAAGTAAATGGAAAAGTGATTTAGGGGAATTTATTTTTTTATGAAGTTTTCAGCAAGCTTCTTCAAAATTATGAACATCTTTAGCCATTTTATATTTTTTATGAGTCAATAAAAAGGTGCTCTAGAGGAAAACTTGCACGGAATCTTAGCGTAGTTTTATCGTATAAAAGTGGTGATGAAAGTGTAATTTACTCTCAGGTGGACTTTTAATAACCTCGATTCATAAGAGGTCTCGATACGAGGTGTCGGGCACGACTCGGTTGATAAAGAATGACGATCGTAAGAGAGGAAAGTTGCAGGGTGCTTATATCGCTCAATAAATTCTACTTCAGCTAGTCGATCTCCTTCCACATCTGCTAGCTCCTTCTTCATCC
Source organism: Synergus umbraculus (assembly GCA_900474325.1). Classification (NCBI taxonomy): domain Eukaryota; kingdom Metazoa; phylum Arthropoda; class Insecta; order Hymenoptera; family Cynipidae; genus Synergus; species Synergus umbraculus. The sequence goes on from UCOK01008923.1 coordinate 7,114, forward strand.
CTGTCTATTCTTATTCTTGCTCCTTGCTCGTTCCTACCACCACTCTTCACTGGCTCTTCTCTCACATTACATTCAACAAAACCTGTGTAATTATCGCCCAGCGAGTTCCAACTAAATTTTCCACTAACGACGATTTACGATCGAATTAACAGATTGCCCAGCGGGAAGGTGGCCTGTCTTTCTCCTTCATGACTCTTAGCTACTCTTTTCATTCCCTTCACTCCTTTCTTTCCCTCCACTCCTTATCCTTTCGTTCCTAAAGTTCGCGAGGTAATTTAGAAGATCCGATTCGGAAAGTTCTTCCGGTTTATGCTGCACTACTCCACTCCACATGATGATAAACTGATAACGACGAGAGAGGTGAATTAAGACCAGAGTCTAGAATAATCTTCTCGTTCTCGCAGAATGTATGTGAATGAAAAGTGATAGTATTTTGGAAAAGTCAAGTCTCCAAGGTGGACTGGTAGAAGATGAACGAGTGACTAGTTAAATGGAATATAAATAGGTTATCGTTCCATACGAAAGTGGAAGGTCGACAGGCTAAAAGAGGAGATAGGATGACGATGGAGACTCTCAGCTTTTCCCTCAGGACCATCAACCAAGAGATAAAGACGCCTTCGATAATTAATCGCTCTGGAGAACGTTCTTCGTGGAGAAGCAATTCAAGGACCATCACCCAAACTGCCATTCTCTTAACTTCTCAATTCAGAGTAGCCTGACAGTCCCTTTCCAATAGAGAACATTTTTATAATGATTTCAGCCTGTTAAACCCGGATAAAGTACTATACTTTTTACTCTCTTGGGAGTAGAAGTTTCTTTCTATTCCCTATAGAGTAAAATGATATAAATTCTCGAAAATATTGAAATATAACTGTTTCATCATTTCTGTTAGTCTCGTTGCCTTGAAAAGGAAAGAATGCAGGAATTCGATTTTCTTCCTTGAGTTACCATATGCCTTGTTTCGCATTTCGCGAGGTGTGCATTGGCACGCGATTTCCGCGTTAATTCCCGCAGAGCACAGCGGGGTGTCCTCGCGCAAAATCACACCACTGCGGTTCTACCTTTTCGACCGACCTAACTTGATGCACGTGCTCTGACGCTATCAAAAGCTAGCTTTAGCACCCGCCAAGGAAACTACCCTTATTTATTCTTCGATTAACCACACCGGCTGCACCGACACTAACGACGCACACGCACCAGGAAAGTGAAGTACCGCACCAAGGAAGAGGTTAACGTCGTCGAAATATAGTAGCTACATGGCCCTAATACGTTCGAGATAGTTACGCCTGGTACATGGTTCTCGTCGTTAACCCTTTACTCCCTTGGAACGAGGCCATTGCCTTCCGACTGTTGTGGTGGGATTTTATGGCAGAATCGTTTAACTTCACACGATCTCATCGTTAAATTTTCCCTCGGAAAAATAATTCGTCCTTCAAGTGCTTCCTCTTAAGCTTTTTATTACATTTATTATGTTTATTTGTTATTCCCGAGTTGAAAAAAGTTCCTTTGGTATCCTCTTAAGACTCCAAACAACAAATTCTTTTTTGAGGTATTTTACCTGGTAACTCATGAAACATCAAAGTAATCTGGAATAGAGTTTACCTTACCAAATTTCTAGTACAATTTTCGAGCAATAAACTTCCCTTCAAGTTGAATTAGAATTTGTTAAAGACAGTACCTAACTCAAAATTATGGCGTAAACCGGCTTTAATTAGTATTAACCGCTAGGCATCAAAGCATAAATAAGTTTAAATATCTATTTACAGTGAGTATAATCTTTATTCTTTTATAAAATTATTCACTCACTGTGCTTGATTTTCCGCCAAAAGCATTTCGGAATTTTTTTACGCCCCCAAATAACATTATCATATAATCGTTTTCCTATATAGCCCAATTTGGTAACCATATGTCGCTCTCCACAAACCGCCAAAACTCGTGATTTTAAAACCCACCTGAACATAATGAAGCGATCAGCATTTCCATAATCATAAATATCAAGTTCCTGTATCGCAGACCGAGATCTCTTTTTAAAAAGTTTAAAATAATCCCCAAAGTAAATTACCGCGACAGGGGTCAGTCGCTTATTTACAGAGTACTAAACGATTCCTACCCGGAAATGCTAAAGAGGCGGGGGAGAAAGAAAGAAGGATGTGATGGTCGGATTCCCCGCGTCAGGTGGGATTACCGCCTTTTTTCACCGTCAAGTGATAAAGTTTTTTCTACCCTCGTATATGGTCGTACCCCACTTATCTCCATGCAGCGACTAAAAAACAGGATGAAAGTTGCTCCGTGTCGCTTTTTGGATGCGTATGGGGTAGGTGATGGGAAACTTTGATGAACACCCGGTAGCGAGACTTCCAGCCAAGTCTTTAACGGCACACTTTTACGACACGGCTCTGTAATGCCGACATTACACGGTGCGCCGCGCGCGGGTTACGATGCAACATCATAAACCCTTAGGTTGTACTACGACCATGGCAGTGGAGACGTTTTATTCCCAGAGTGGGCATAAACACAGTAACGACCGGTGTATGCAGTCCCGTTCAATCGAGGGATAAATCGATAAAATTATTGCCCAAGATTACTACAAAATTGACGTCCGTCAAATTTCATTTAGTGAAGATCTTTCCTTTACCGTCGAGCCGTTCTTGCACACGTCTGTGTGCGAGAGGGGTCACGTGTCCCCTCCATCGCGCCATCAACCAATCGAAAAGTGATGCGCTGACTCCCCACCGAATTCCATAAAAAGCCTGGTCACGAGACCGCAGCAGCCAGTCTTTCCCAAACTCCGTGCCGACACAGAGCTTTCATCCCCGTCCTAACAGAGTGTAATCTCCTCTTATTATTTTTATAAATTCACTTGCCTTTTAATTTAACTTAAACTTAATAAGATAGACATGATAAGGTTCTTCTTTGAACAGAGGATAACATCAATAAATGATCTTCTACTATTTAAAAAAAATTAATTAGCTACATGCAGGATGTAGTAAATTATTCGCTCCAACCCACCTTGCGCATGCTAATTGCAGTCTTGTTATCCGCTGACCCACGAAGTATGCTGATGGTTTTGCTGCGAATTCTTCCGCAAGAGCTACGATCCTATCTAATTAGCGAAACTACATCGTCCAATAGAAACTGTGCACACGGAGAACTAACTTAACGACGGGTCAGCTACAATCTATCCCCACACCCAGTAGGTTTTGCCTCCATCGAATTAGTTTACGAACGGCAGGATACAGGATAGTTCTAGACATCGGTTCACCCACATGGCGGCCTTGTACGTGAACTAACAGGTCGACCAATGTTGTTTCCTAATCCACAGTCTCTGTGTCTAGCCTTCACAGAACCTTGAGGACGTACGGGTGGTAATTAAAATGTTAAGCCGTACCAAGCGTAATTTTCGCCAATGAGAGAAATTTATGGTCAAGGTTTTCCGGCCTGCTGAGTTTCCTTTCATTCCTAAAATCCTTGTTTATGTTTTACTACCGTGGAATCATCAACGAGAGATAGTTAGTCAAAGTAGTTTTGGGATTTTTGGGAAAATTGGCTGAGTTTGTGTGTCTCGTTTGTGCATCATAATCAAGCTAATGACTTGGGACAAGAAAGATGAGCCATCGATTGTGACTGTTGACCGGGCTGACGTCATCGATTTGGTTTTGGTCAATCAGTGAAACGGGACGTCAGAATCGTACCCGACTGGATAATTAGGTTACCTTCCTGATGCTGATTACCGTCGTTGATTAGGGAATAGCAATGATGCGTTGCGCAGTCGAGAGCTTTCGCTTCTCTCTGCTCCCAGCGTTCCAGCATTCAGTTCGTCGAACTTAATTATCTGATTAGTCGTCCTTCGAATCGTTGTTCTACCTCTCACTGCATTTTCCGCTTGCCTATCACTACAACGGTTCATCAATTCCGGTTTTTCAACCATCTTTGTTGCACACATTCCAACAATATTAACGTTTCATCACGATTTATCTCTCTGTGTTAGGAAAAATCTCACAGCCACCTTTATCTTAAGAATTGTCACTTTTTTTTGTTTTGACTGAACTACGTGAACATCTAATTAAACACTTTTGAAAATGAAAAGTGAATTTTTAAAAATGAAATGAATTTTACAATAATGTTAATAAACCCCCAGTTCATTGAAAAAAGGAAGGATAATTGAATGGAATTTTCCATTCAATTATCCTTCCTTTTTTCAATGAACTGGGGGTTTATTAACATTATTGTAAAATTCATTTCATTTCATTCTGAGCATCTGCAAAATAAAATTTTCCAGGAACCATACCATCTAAAGTTAGGGACACTTATTTTTTACCTGCCTTTATTTCTCTCGGGAGAGAATTTCTGAAGAAACGAGTACGTGCTCGATAAAATTTATATCAACTTTGCGAGGATACTGTCAATGTTTACAGGAACATTAAAGTCTCATTAATAAGACTTTAGCTAGTTTTCCACAACTACTCGAAGAAAACAAGACCCAATTAATTTATCCAGCTATTTTGATTTTGATTTATTACAATTTTAATGATGGCATGTTTGAAAATTAACTTCCTGATACATTTTCAGTCAAGAAATCTTCCCACTTTTCGATAATGGAAAATAAGTTTCAAGTTTTAGAAAGATTTTTATTTACTAAAATTTTTTTTAATTCATTTGTTATTTCAAGTAAAGCATAATATATATCTTATCTTAAAAAACTCCTAGAAACCTCTTGAAGTTTCTTAATATTTCTTTAAATTATTAGAAATTTAATCAAATTTCTGTTAATCCTGAAAAATTTTACAAAATCTTTTAAAAAGTTAGAAAAATCTCTTAAAAACTATTAAATATTTATGAAAACCTTCGAAATCCTCGTAAATTCTATAAAATATTTTTAAAATAATAAAAATCTCTTGAAATCCCTCAATAAAATTCCCTAAATAGTTTTAAAATCCTTTAAATCCCATACAATATTTTAAAGGTCATAAAAATCCCTTGAAATCTGATTTAAATCTGATCAAAGTCGTGAAAACTTAAAATTCCCGGAAACTTATTGAAATTCTTTAAAATTCTACGATAACATTTAAAATACCTTTATCGAAATTCTTTAAAATTCGTTTAAACATATTAAAATTCCTAGAAACCACTTGGAAACCCTTAAAAATTCACAAAAACCTTCGAATTCATTAATCTCTTGAAATTTATGTTAACATTTTTTAAAAATTTGAAAAATCTCATGAAATCCTTTAAAATTCTCAAAAATCTCTTGAAATCACTTAAAATTATCAGAAATCTCATAAAATTCCATAAAATCCCTCGCAATTCTTAGGAATCTTTCAAAATATCTTAAAATTCCTTGGAATTCCAGGATAACTTTTAAAATTCCTTAAAACCCCATAAAACTCTTACGAACCTTTTGAAATTCCTTAATATTTCACGAAAACTTTAGAAATCGCTGTAAATCTTTGAAATCTTCTTAAATTCTTAGAAACCTCTTAAAATTTCTCGAAATTTCAAAACATTTAGAATCCGTTTTAAAATCGCTACGAATTTTTAAAAGTTTCTTTAAAAATTGCATAAGTTCCTTTAAAATTTCATAAAATATCCTAAAATTCCTTAAAACCCCATAAAACTCTTTCAAACCTTTTGAAATTCCTTAATATTTCACGAAAACTTTAGAAATCGCCGAAAATCTTTGAAATCTTCTTAAATTCTTAGAAACCTTTTAAAATTTCTCGAAATTTCAAAACATTTAGAATCCGTTTTAAAATCGCTAAGAATTTTTAAAAGTTTCTTTAAAAATTGCATAAGTTCCTTTAAAATTTCATAAAATATCCTAAAATTCCTTAAAACCCCATAAAACTCTTTCAAACTTTTTGAAATTCCTTAAAAAATTTCACGAAAACCTTAGAAATCGCTGAAAATTGTTGAAATCTTTTTAAATTCTTAGAAACCTCTTAAAATTCTCCAAATTTAAAAAAATTTAGAATTCCTTTTAAAATCGTTAAGAATTTTTAAATGTCTGTTTAAAAATTGCATAAATTTCTTTAAAATTTCATAGAATATCCTAAAATCCTTTAAAATTCTACGAAATCTTTTAAAAATTTCAAAACTCTTTTGAACTTCGTAAGAATCACTTAAAAATCGTCAAATTCTCTTTAAATTTCTATAAAGCTCTTGAAATTCCTTTCTAAAAATATGGTTTCTCTCATAAAAATGTCTCAAAAATCTCGTATACATAATAGTTTCAAATCTGATTGACTCTAGAATATGACTTAAAGTTCTAAAGAGAAAAAAAAATAATCTGTGTAAATAATAATCTATTGGTCTGCTAATTTTTATAAGTAGAGATGCTTAAACCGGAAGAAAATGGGTCATGCGGAAAATAACGTTACAATTCATTACGACCTAGTATAAAAATTTGATGCCTGCAATTTCGCTCTGAGAAGCAATAAATTGTCGTATTCAATTTGTACATATTATATTGTGAATCAGTTGAGCGCCACCCGTGAAACTTACGATGTGACACGTGCGTCCATCCATTAAATTTGGTCGCAGTAGGCCCACATGATTTACTTAACGACGTCTTCTGGTGCATTCATGCCGTTGTCGCCAAGACAAGAGGCTGTGCAATGTGAGGGGGTATGTTAGAAGGAAACGTGCGAATTTTCGGAAACTTAATATTTTGTCAGGTGTCGGGTGTGCCAAAACCTTAGAAATTTTTACAGACGGACATTTTCCGTGTGACTTCTCATCCTCATCGTCTCCGTCACCTGTCGTGTTACACTTTTAGTGCAGCACCACTTGTCCTACAACCCAGCCCGTGACCCACCCCTCTCCTTGTCCCACTCCCTCCCGGATGAGTATTAATAAAGTCATTCTATTTTCATAATGTACTGATACTGACGAATCGCGGCCACAGGTGTTCCATGTAGAGATGGAAGATGGAAATTCTCTCGGCTTTTAATGTTTTCGTTCATACGAAAATAGAAATAGACAAGTATTCTCAAGCAGAAGCAGTCTTAAGTTTTAAATTTCCTTCTGGTATTATAATAATAATCTTTTAGGAAATGTGGCCTGAGGAAGAAATTTTCAACACCTATTCCTATTTTTCTAAAACTATTTCCAGTTTTCTAACTAATTTCTGACTTCTTATTTCTGGTAATTAAGAAATAAGAGGGGTTTCAAATGATGAAATTCAAAAATATTACCAACTTTATTATTATTCCAATAATTTCGTCCTTAATAATATAGGAGAATCTCGGATACCAGACCATTCATTTTCCCTTGATACAATATTAAAACATTTATATAAAGTCAAGGTTCGAAAAATAAATGAAAAAATTCCTGACTGGAAAGTGGAACGTAACCCAACCTTTCGGTACCAAGTTGCTAAAACTGTGGGAGTAATTCTTTGGGGATGGAGGACATAAATTCACCGCTAGTGAAATAGTCGCTGGTTGTTTGAAAATTTTTCGAACGCCGTTTAACAATTTCGCCGTAAATTTGGATCCGATCGCGAGTGGGTGGAAACAATGATGCTAGTGGAAGGAGTGAGGAGACAAAAAAAAACGGAACAAAAAAAACCTGAAAGGAATAAAAAAACAAGAGAAGTTGGAACGGATGCGCCTCGCTTGGCGCGTAGCGCAATTGGCTGGTCTCGGATTGTTTGGCCAGGGGTGACACACAACTCTTTCTACCCCAAAACCTTCCCCACCTTTCTATTTCGACCACCGAGTGGTAAAAGTTTGCACCCCAGCTGGTTGCAGGACACGTTAGGGTGGTTATGCATATGATTTGTGTATCGCGATTATCACTTAACTTCACAAAAAGCAACCACTTTTTACATCATTCACTTTTATTCCTTTGATGTTTATCTCAATTTCTCAATCAATCAATTAATTAATCCATTAATCGAATAGCAGTGTCATTTGTTAGAATCATTGAATACGAAAAAAATCATCATCGTGCTTATATACTTTGAAATATTAAATAAAGCACTTTATCTCACGAATAAATTACTTGGGAATTTAATTGTAGAATTATTAGATTCAGCAAACATTTATTTAATTTAATAAACGTTAATTGAGTTAGTTTCCAAATTATCCATTTTTCAAATATTTGCTTCAATTAATAATTAATTGCCGGAAATTGTACAAGTAATGTTTATCCTATAATCATTTAATTTTGATATTTTTATTAGTAATTGAGATATTAATTATTGTTGAAAAATTGTTACAATTTGTACATCGCAGCGATAATAAATGTTTGTTTCTTGCAGTGTCGCCTTGACTGTAGAAAAGTTATTCAAGGTGATATTTTATCGTGTGGAACTTAGCGGTTTGCTATCAAATGTGACAACAGTTTCCAGACGCGCTGACTGAACAGGAGAGAGGGGGTTGAGATGATAAAGGAGGGGATGTTATGAAGTATTACGCTGTGTCGTTGTTACGAAAACAATGTGATTAATTACTGCAATTGTGCTCAGCGTGGGTTTATGTACCAGTTAGCTTATTCTCCCTTACGTATCATTTCCTGCTTTTCAGTTTTCTTCCAGTAACTTATCTCTATTTGCGTAAACAAAGAATTTCTGATACGAACTCATTAAATAGATATTTGATTAATTCCCTTCTCGAAAAGATTATTTAACGTTTGTGTACAAAAGAAGATTTTAAAATTAAATGCAGCTTAGAAAAAAAAGTTGTTTGAGAAAAAAAAGAAACAAATACAATAATTGGAGAAAGAAATACAAAAGTTCGTAATTTCTTGCTACTGGCATTTTAAGTAGTATAAGTCTTAATAGGCAGACAAAGTCTTTCAGATAGAAATTTCTACTAGATTCCTGAAATTTACTTTTATCTTTTTTAAATGAAATACTAACTTTTAATGGTTAATGGCATAAAATAAAGCATAATAATTTTATTACTTGACGTTAAATTATTTGAAAAGTACTCAATAGAAGTGTGTAAATGAAGTTAATGCTGTAATGGTTTTACACCCGAGAGGCGGTTACAAATTCACATAACTTTCATTAATATTCACACTCGGAATTTAAAGTCAATTTTGATATTATGTTTTGCAACTTGTGCAACTATGAGGTTTGGTTATATTGCTGAATGAGGATGGCTCTAATTGCATTTCCTATAAATTACAAAGTTTAGAGGCGATAAATAATAATGAGGAAAGGTGCGTGGCGTAGAGAGAAACTCAACAATAGACATATAATTACTGACGTAATTATTTTAGCATCGTTCACGTCTAACGCATACGAGTCTTTACATATTAGCTGATTTATTAAGAATACCTCCCTATATATAAACCGTTCTGAAGTTAGCAACGTTTATGATAAACGAAAATTAAATAATACCTTCTCTGATGACTAAAAATTGTATTTTCTTGGTAGTAATACAATTTCTCTTTTATTTTTTATTGCTCAAAAATTATTTTTAATCTAAATGCAATATTTTTTTCTGTTTCAGGTGAGTGATTATACAATTTTTTAAACGGAGACGCAGAAATACGAAGTGAGTTTTTATTTGGATACTGTGACTTTTTCTTTTTTGAGTACTTTTCTAGGTCAGCACAGAAAATGGTATTGAGAGAATAAAAACCAAAATGCAAATATTTTTCAGAAAACTTCTCTAAAAGCAAACAGAGGTTCTTTGATATTATTTTCAAAACTTGAGAAAATAGCGCTCGATTAAAGTAAAAGCTCCTAAGGAAATTTAGCTTTTCAGCCTTTTTTTGTGTTCAACATTTAAAACCTTCAAAGCAGAAACTTCCCTTCAAAGTTAATTAATTTTAAAATGCGGTAAATGAAGCCACGAAGTTTTCTATTGTAAATGAAATTATTATATAAAGTAGAATTTTTATTGAACCGCTGAACAGAACATAATACCATAAATTGTGTTATATATTTCGATGAAAATCTGAATTTCCCATGGCACGTGCTAATGTGCATCGCGTTAAATGGAAGAAAGTACAATTCATATAATTCATACAATTCGTACAATTCATTGTCAGAGCAGCTTGTATTCTTTTTGAGGAACGTTTACTCACACATGAATGATCCTGATGAATTAAACAGTGCGAGATTTGGAGAATCTAGGAAGTCTAGATTTCTTTTGTCTAGGAAGTCAGACAGTTTAGAAACGTTAACACAATTTCCATTGGATGGCTGAATACGAAACGCATCCGGGGAAGCCGCGTGCAGCACCCTCGAGGCGCTGCGTTTTCATTAGCCGAGATAATCTGTTTACTGCTAGCAAGCTCGCAGCGATACACCACTGTGTCTGCAGCATTACAGGAATACGTGAACCGACCCCACGGCGATTCAAATTATCGCGAGCCTATAGTCGAATCATCTGAATAGTGCACGCTACACTGCATGCTCATCTATTGTGCTTTCCTAGCAAGCATACCGATAAATACTGATAGTCAAGGGCACTAGTTTAGAAGCTGGTTGCATTTTCAAGAGACGATTTCATTTGTATTGAAGATTGAAGTATTGCAGATTGAAGTATTGATGATTGAAGTATTGATGATTGAAGTATAGAAGATAGAAGTATTTTTAATAGGGAAAAGGGCATATCTTTCATTGGAGGTGACATTTATTCAAATAAAAGCGTAGCGTTAAAAAAAATTGGCTCCTCTTTTTTTGAACAAGACTAGAAGGAGAAAATGGTGACGGCAGTGTACTTGTAAGAAATAATTGAAACGTCGCTCCGTTTGATTCATTTCCCGCGGCTTTTCTTCTCATTTTATGCAGAGCTCGTTGAGTGGGTTGCATTGAGATGGCTCGGTAAGGGGTATAGAGGGAAGTTGGAGGCCGCGAGATCGCGCGATAGAGCATGAGAAACGTCAAAGACCAGTATCTGATTGGAAGAGACGTCTGAGCGCTACAGGAACACACTTATCCGATTGGTTCCGCAATTCCCTTATGTCAGCTCTCTCTCTCTCTTTCTCTCTCTCTCTCTCTCTCTCTCTCTCTCTCTCTCTCTCCTTCCCCCTCGATCTCTTTCCTATACCATCGCATTCTATCGTTTTCTATTCCCTAGAGCCTTCCACTTCTCACTCAAACCTCATCCAGCCCCCCTCCCCCCCGCCTCTTCACCAGAGAACTTGCACGTTCCGATTCTGCTCTACGAACTTCCATATCAGATAAGATTTGAATTTCTTTAAAATAGTGAGCGCCGTACCGCGAGTTCTCCCTTAATGCTTTTCGCATAAGGCGAGCGGAGAGAGAGAATAGGGACTGTGGCAAGATAAAAACAGAGGTCATAGAAGGGGAGGAAGCGTGCCAGTCGGAAATAAGAAAGTTTTCTGCAGCGGAACCAGGCTTGTGGAATTTAAGCGTCGCTTCGCTAGCGAAAGAGGAAGGTAGTTTTTCTATCGTTTCCTGTGTTTGGAGACTTCTCTCGGTAAAGTCATATGTTTTATGGAACTGAATCCCCGTTCGATGCCCGAGATATCGAGGTTCTTCGTATACCAAGTTTCAGAAACATGTCGAATCTTTTAACGGCATTTTCAGAGAAAAATACATTTTTATAATGTGTATTTTGTTAGAATAGAAAATATTAATAATATATTAAATATTATGAAGGCAATTTAATTTGTGTATATTTTCCAGTTGGAAAAGAACTTTATTGAAGTATTAATTTCCGTAATAAGTTGAAATTTTGCGATATTAGAGAGGAGCATTTAAATTAGTTTCATAAACGTTTGATGTCTACTCTTATTGAATTTTAATTAATCTAATTGACTTGCAGTATGAATCCTTTTGATAAAACTGTAAACAAAGAGTCTTTGTGTAGTAAAAAGTCACAATTTTATGGAGCATTCTTCCCGGATGGACGTTAATTCGAGGCGCAAAGTCACGGTGGTACACTCACCCTCCGTTATTCAAAAAGTACTTAAGCCGATTTTCTCCTCCAGAAACCTACCCTTCTGGGTCGTTTTAATACTAAAAGAGAACTCTCACAGATCATTTTATACTCACTGTGTCGCTTGAGTTTTGAACTTTTAGATTTCATTTCCGACTCGTTCCTTTTTTTATATTTTTTTTTCTGCAATTTTAGCTGTATAATTTCGGTATGAATTTTTTACTCCAAATTGTGGAATAAAATACGGCATATTATTAAATATTATTCAGCCTTAGAAAAATATTTTCACGTACGAAAAATAATTGCAAGATGTAACAAGATACTTTGAAAAGTTTCCAAGTGCGGTTAAGAATTAGTTTGTTCTGGATTAATGTTTTGAATCGCATTTCAGTGAATCCAGGAAATTTCTGACAATGAATTATATCAAAGTCGTAGAATCTCGAAGGCAAGGGATATTTCGCCGGCGTCTTGTTATTCTGCGATCTGCGATCTCTAAGTAGGTTCCTTTACGCTCGAGCGATTAGCAGTGGTAAGAAGGAATTTCACTAATCCGGAACTAAGAAGGATAGTTGAATCGCTATTCCAAAATAACGACAAACTCTGGCGAGGATCCCACTTTCTTGAACTGACTTTCGCGAGAAAGCTGCGGCAAAACGCGAGGATTGCGTGTAAGAATTTCCTACAATCAATTCTGCGAAAACCACCCCTCGGTAATCCGGATTTCTCTTTCCCATACCTATATATACTTTACATCAATAGAATTACATAGGAAAACTCCAATCTTATTTTTATTTGTATTATAGTTCATTCTTTTAAAATAGGTTTTATAGATTAAAAATATAATAGCGCTAAATAGCACAACATTAAAATACAATAATTACAAATTGATTTATATTATAGCTGATCTTTCTTACTTTTTTAAAATGACATGCTTATTTTTGTGATAGTGTTGTGAATATCAATGCCTTTGAAAAAGCGGCTATGAATAATATAAGAGAGGATACGGGAAACGATAAAGAAAGATATAAATAATATCGTCACTCGGCAAGTGGCGCTTGTTCGAAACAATCGCGATTCTCTGACCATGTTAAGGTGTGATCGAGCTGGGACTTTTATCTATACTGCCTCTCAAAGGAAGATACAGAGTTCCGGTTTCCTTCGAGAATTCCACCGGAAAAGAAATTTTACCACTCTTTGAAAGCTTTCGCTTTGTGAGGAATTTCTACGACCGAGGGGTGACTTTTCTTCGTGTGGGAAGGACAATAAAAGAAGTAATTCTGAGCCAAGGAACGAGTCAACAAAAATTGGAATTTAAAAAAACACAACAATAAAATGAAAATAGGAAAAAGGACATAAGTATTTTTAATATTGTAACGCATCTTGAAATTTTATACTCTTGAAATTTTATACACTTGAAATTCTATAAATAGTCCTAATGATAATATCGATTCTAATTAATCAAAATTCCTTCCGCAAGATTTTTACTAAGGCCAGGGTTGATTCTACCCTGAAAAATACATCATCCCCCGAGTAATTAGGAAAGCAGTTAAAAAAAATTCCGACCATGTCAACAACGTCGTGTACATTGAACCGGTTTCAACGTCAGCTCGCGCTGATCGCTGTGACCGGCTTTATAATTAATTACATTTGTTCTCATTGGCGTCAGCGGATTAGCCGACCGATAACATTTCATGGGGAGCGAATTATTAAGTATTTGTCGGTGTGATTTTGTGCGAGCTCGCAAGCCAGCCGCAAATCTTTTGTCTCGATGTGCGTGTGCTTGTTTGTTCATTCGTGTTCAATCGTTAAACCGGGATAATGTTGCACGGTATTGTTTCGATGCGGGAGGAGCCTTCATACCGCTCGTCAACCGGAAACCGTACACGACGCGATAAACAATTACCCGGAGTATACGTCCATATAGTTCCAGAGTGGAATCCAACTCATAAAATTCGGGAAGTAAAAGCAGAAAGGTCATATTATGATCATCTAATCTGTTAATCTGTGCCCTAAGAACTGTAATTATCTTATGACTTTTTGTGTATACTACGCGCACGATTATTTGTTTTGCTTCTTACAACTTCAAGTCATTCGAAAAGCAATGAAATTTCGATAATTCAAATTTAGAGAGTACATTTGAAACAATAATTTATGCTTTCTAGTGATTTTTACGAATTTTAACGGAATTCATACCCGTGTAGAAATTCTCAAACCTGGCCCAGACCGATGATGGAACGCGGAACCAGACCGGGCCCAGACCTGGCCCGATCGGGGCCAGACTTTGCCCGATTTAGTCAGATCTGTGCCCGGTCAGGTTCCGCGTTCCATCACCGGTTTGAAATCACCCGATCTGGGCCTGACAGGGGCTACAGCAAAATTTCTACACGGGTAATATTTTAAGAGATTTTTTAATTTTTTTAAAGGGAATTTTAAGGGATTTGAAATGATTAAACATTTTGAGGAAGTTGAAAAGGTTTCTAAGAACTTTAAGAGATTTCAACGAGTTTTAAGCGAATTGATAATATTTTCGTGAAATTTCGAAGAATATTAAGCGAATTCAAAAGATTTTTATGATTCTTTAAATATTTTGTCGAACTTAATGAGATTTCTAATAATTTTAAGAGATTTTTCTGATTTTATAACAATTTTTTAGATATTTTTTACAAATTTTAACGAATTTCAAGAGGTTTTTTTTAAGAATTTAAAGATATTTTAACAAATCTTGAAGGATTTCTAACAGTTTCTAAGATTTTAAGGGATTTTAAAAGGTTTTGTGGAATTTAAGATGTCCCGGAAGTTAGAACCGCAAACTTAAAATTTTCGAGGAATATTAAGCGAATTCAAAAGATTTCTATTATTCTTTAATGATTTTGGAGAATTTAATGAGATTTCTAAAAATTTTAAGAAATTTTAAGAGATTTTTCTTATTTTATAACGATTTTTTAGATATTTGTAGAAAATCTAACGAATTTCAAGAGGTTTTTAAGAATTTAAAGAGATCTTAACAAATTTTGGAGAATTTCTAACAGTTTCTAAGGTTTTAATGTTTTTAAATTTTTTCGTGTAATTTAAGGGAATTTTAAGCGAATTTCTAACATTTTCGTGAAATTTGTAGGAATATTAAGCGAATTCAAATGATTTTGTGAAATTTAATGAGATTTAAGGATTTTTAAGGAACTTTAAGAGATTTTTCTGATTTTATAACACAATTTTTTAGATATTTTTACAAATTTTAACGAATTTCAAGAGGTTTTTAAGAATTTAAAAAGATTTAAACAAATTTTGGAGGATTTGTTACAGTTTCTAAGGTTTTAATTTTTTAAAAAAATATTTTCGTTTAATTTAAAAGAATTTTAAGGGACTTTAAATCTTGTAAAGTTTCGAGGAATTTTAAGAAATTTAAAAAGATTTTAGAGAATCGTAAAGGACTTTAAAGAATTTTAAATGTTGTGATAAAATTTCCAGAAATTTAAAAAGAATTAAAGAGATTTCATGAAATTTTATAAAACTAAAGATTTTAAGAGATTTTAAATGTTAAGAAATTCCAAGAGGTTTTTAGGAATTTTAACGTAGTTTTCAACGCATTTATGATTTTAATACTTTTTGTTGATTTTTTAGGGATTTCAAGATATTTCTGGTAGTTTTAATAAATCTTAACGAATTTTAACGTATTTCGAAGATTTTCCTGAAGTTTTTTTTGCGCCATTGGTTTGTTTTTCTTCTTTCAACTTCAAATCATTCAAAAGCCAATCACACCGCTTTTTTAAGATAGGAACTTCCCGTCTATAACAAGAATTGCAATTTTCGTTCAGAAATATTCTTCAGAAAATACACCGGCTCGGAAAAGTAGATTTGGAAGTGTAAGTTTTGAAATCTCCGCTGGGTGCAGTAAGACTGCAGGATGCATTTTGCATACTGTCACGTGCCATAATCGTAAATCACAAAGGTGGAATAATTTCACAGCGATCGAAGGAACGACGTTACGTTCCAGTTTTATAGAAAGCAGACGAAGAAGAGTACCACGAAGGACAACTGAAACGCTAAATAAACGAGCGGTGAGCACCAACCGGCATGGGAATATGGAATTATTGATCTACGACTGTTTCTACGATTTATAGCTACGGATAATGCATTCAGAATGCGTTTAACGGCCGAAACCGACGTTCCACTCGACCGAACGGCGACTTTTAGCCGTCGCAACCAAGACAAGTTACAGGGAAAGCTGCAAGGGGTTAAGAAACATTGCTGTAACTAGAACCATCCCAAAGTTCGCCGATAAGTTTTCTCGCCAGACTCCAAACAGGATTCTTACATCTTTTTCTTTAGTCTTGTTCTAGTTCTCTTGAAAAGAAGACATTTTATGGTTTCGAAAGAAACGGTAAATAAAAAAGAAAGAACGTAACATATAATTAAAATTAAATCTTTTTTGTAAATGTAATATTAACTTTGAGCATTTTGAACTTCTTTCGAGGAGATAAAGCTGTTTGAAGTAAATATATTACATTTTGCATAGATGCATATTTTGCATTTTGGATTTTCCTTCCCTGCGTTTATTGCAGGGAAGGAAAAAAAGAAAGAGATTGTCAAACACTTTGGAAAAATTGTAATAAAGCTGCAGCGGCATCCGATTTTTCTTCTTGACTCCTGAAGTTTCCCTTCTCTCTGTTTTCAGTTTTTCTGAATTTTTATCCCCAGGCAGTCAAGAACAAGAATCAAGATCGTTTACTTTATCCTCACGACTTCGTAGCAGAGTACGCGCATAACGCAGTTTCGTCTTCTGTGTGCGATGGTCCATTTACATAGTGCATTACGGCTCCTAAAAAGAAAATCGGGTCTCCGTAGCTAGCGAACTTGGGAAGAGAGAGCAAAGCAAGTTTCTCGAGAGAAATTGTCGGATCTGGAAATTCTTCGAGTCTTTTCCGAAACTTTTTATATCACATAGAGGTTGAGTTTATAGGAAATAAAATTATTAAAGTACTAATAGAGATATTGAGTGGATCTAAATTCGGCATCAGGCAGACAATTAAAAATAGAATATTCTAGTAATCGCAATTAAATTATTCAGTAAGATATTGAAAATATCTGAATAATCGTTTTAAAAACATAATTTAGTTGAATTATTACATTGAAGATTTAAATTATTTAGGTAATTTTGTTCACATATCTCTTAGGGACAGATGCTGACATCTAGCGAATGAAGAGCCAGACTTTAGTTCGTGCAAGAATTCGAGCTTTGTGTAATAAGAGCTTCTTTCTAAATAGAGTTTTGAAACTCGGAGTCTGGATCTCGGAATAGAGTCAATAGTATTCTTTTAAATTGAGACTATACTGAGATTTTAATTATTTTATATTAATTCGAGTAAATTCAAGTGTATTTTTAGATATTGGAAGCAAAATTTAACAAAATTATTAAACCAATTTAAACAAATCTCGTTAAGAATAATTCATAGTTAAAGTAAATAAAATAACTTACAATTGGTAGATGTTAAAAACTATCTTAATTAGCATTTAATTTCTTTTTATAATATCTCAATTGGTTAAAACTAATTAAAGAAAATGAACTCGTCTTTAGTACTTATTAAAGGTAAAGAAAAATTGAGAGTATTTCTGATTTTGACATTAAGCGTGCCCAATTTTCTGAAATAAATTATTCACGACTGACATGAATAAAATTTTTGCTGCATCTGGCACGCAATCAAGGAAATATATATACATATTACTATACCGATTATAGAGGAGATGATTACTGCGGATTCGGTTTCTTCTATAACTATATGTATATTTTATTGCCTTTTTAATATTATTCTCTTAGAATTTATTTTTTTCTCCATGTAAATGTAATGAAAAAAAACTCTCGGTAATATTTCCTATGTTTAACGTTTGACCTTTCTTTATGTTGAAGAGAATAACAAAGTTATGTACATACATATAAAACTTATTAGTTTTTAATAAAATTTGTTTGAAATCGTTTAAGAAAGGTTTGAAGGCAATTTTCTTTCATAAAGTAGAACATAAAGACTTCTTGTGAGACTCTGTTAGCCTTGCAGATGCCATTACTATCACCTTGGGTCCAAGAAACGCTGTGATAATCGTGAAGAGTTAGGAGGTCCCTTTCACCTTGAGTTCTCCGTTAGTTGTAAATTTCCTCTAATCTTCGTGTTGAGTACGATAAAATTTATCTCTGCTTTATCCGCCTTAGTGTCACATTAACGATGTTGAACTTCGTTACCATATGCGAATTCAACCAAAATTGACATCAAATTGAAATTTCATATCGCTTTTAGATGAAAATATCCATATTATTCGAAAATCTTGTTATATTTCCGATTATCAAAGCTTGAAGCTTTGGCTAATATATTAAAATTGGCAGAAATGAAGATTAAGTTGAGAAACTTGGCTTTTAAGAAGAAGCTAATAAAGTCAATTTACCCTCAACTTCTAATAAGAGCCACCGATCATCAGTCAATTTTGCATTTAATCGAAAAGTTCGATCACGAAAATGGAATCAGCGCTTAAAATTAATATGAGAATTTCACGTGGTCGGGAAATTGTTCAAAACTGTTATTTGTCAGAGTGATTAATGTTTGAAGCTGACAGTCACTTTCGACAAAAGGTCTCGTCGTTCTAACCACACGGTACCAAATTGCACCACAAAATATCGTTTCGACTCCTGTCCATGTTTGCTTTAAAGCTGACATAATCAAACAAATTAATATTTCAAATTAATCTACTAGATAACAATCATTTCACCTCTTTTCGGTCAAATTAATCATTCACTGTAGACCAAGTCCATTGAAATCAATCAGGCTATTCAATTTCAAGTCGCAAAATTGTTCGCCAACAAAATATATTTATTTTCAGAGAAAATCATGTGATATGTCTTTCCAAAAGACAATTTTTTCTATTCATGTAGAATTCACTTTCCATACTTGCATAAAATTACCGATATTCTCAGATCCTTACGTAAAATACCTTCTTTTTACTTAGCCTGGAAAAAGTCACTCTTACGAATTAAATTGGAATCGAAAAGCGATAATTACGATGGCATAATGGTCGCTTTAAACACAGACTGGCCTTCGCTCACGGTGACTCGGAAAGTAATGTAAACCGACTGACTGCTGATGGTCTGACGATCGGAAGAGAAAGAAGAGGTCGAGAAAGGAGGTGTGGGACAATGGCTTTCGCTCTCGAGAAGGAAGGTGCTCTCGGGAGGATCAATGGGTGGCAAATGGATCTCCTGCTCCCTGAAACCGGAAATGAACGAAATGGCCGCTAAGCGAAAGGGGTTACCTTCTTTGATCGAGCCAGAAGCCAATGAAAAGCTCACTATGTTGGTCGAATTGTGGACCCTTTTAATAGGCAGCTCAAATTTATCCTAAACTGGCTATGATGCAGTACCGACTTAAAATTAGCGCAATAAGCCACTAGTAATAAAAAGAATGATTTCTTTTCCTAGGACTGAAATGTGGTCTGATGCTGACGGAGTATTAGTATCGACTTCGCGACTGCTTGCGTATTTGTCAATAAGTGTTTGTTAATGACAGGGTGCAACCCTTCATCTCGTTCCAGTTCCTAGTCTTCCCTGAGTGCTTCATCTCCCTCAGAGCCATCCCTCTTCTTCCAGATTGCTACGTTTCTCTATCTCCGATATACCCTTCTGTCCTCAGCTCCACAGAACAGAACACCACACTCTCAGCTAATAATCCAGGCGAAGATAATGGCATTAAGTGTTCAGATTGTCACCGATTCGAATTATCTCCTTTAACTTCCATATGCACATTAAGCTAGACTGGGGGCTTCTGATTTAACTTCAACCCCACAAATAAGATCCAGCATCTATTAAATAATCTAATTCTAGAATTCTAATCTTCATATGATAAAAGAGAACTCCGGTCCGGCTCAAACCTTTCAATCCTGACATGACGTTGGCGTAAATACCGCTGAGCTTTATTTTATTGTCAATTTTGTCATCTGAGGGGTTCGCTTGCAATATTTGATTCGTTTTCAGGTGAGGGGTTCAATGAGAACGCAATATTCAACCCTTAGCTTGCCCGAAGGTAGCGCTTACCAGTGCTCTCTTCCTCTTAGCTCGACCGCCGTTGAAGGCTGATCCATATGTAACGCCAATGAATATTCAACCCTCTAGGAGACTACTACCCTTCCCACTTCACCATCGACCAAACGACCCCCCCTTCCACTCTCTTTCTCACTCTATCTCTCTCTTCTTTGCGGAAACAGAAATGGTCTCTTCTCGACTAGGCACTAATGCCCAGACCTGCATCTGCAAGATCTTAAGTGCACTGATAGGACCACCACCAGCTCTCACTCTAACTGCTTCAACACGTTTCCACCATCGCTGATGCGAATCACAGATAATTCCTTTCTCAAATGAAAGAATGTTTTCTCGATTTTATACAGTTTTAAACTCTTTTCCTTACGTGGATTTTTTACAAAATGAAGATACATACATGAATGTTTCGGTTCAATGATTTTAATCAATCAAACATTGATTTTATTCAGAAAGTACACCCTAAAAATATTTTTCCGCAACTCTGAGCAAGATTTCATTCTTGCAAAAAGGGATAACGAGAGACAGGCTTATTACGCAGAAGCAATGAGATATTCGGGAAAGAATGAAAAGGCACGACAAAAAATTGTTACATAGGAAAAAGGATTGTTGGTTTGGGAAGGTAGTGAAGGGAAAAGGGAGTGAGGATGTTGGTAGAAATCGCAATCGCGCTTAGAGGCGGTGGTAGCGATGCAAAAACAAAAGCATTTTCCGACTCATGGGGGGGGGGGGGGGGGGGGAATTTCTGGCTGCAAGAATGAAAGGCGGTGACAGGGGTTGGACAGGACGTAGGGTGGGGTAGGAACAGCAGGACAGACGCGTAGATAAATGGACACAAAAATTTGGACAAAGGAACCCAGATGCCGCATACCACAAATACCTCAGATCCTCTTGCTATCCCTACACTCTTTGACCACGTGGCGAAACCATCCTTCGTCGTCAAAAGATGTTTTCACGTTTAAAATAACACTATTTCTTTTTGTCTATGCACTTTTTTAATTATCCTATCTTAAAAAAGTGTTGTCACGATATATCTAGGAAACCTCGCATACATTGTTGTTGCAAACCTGATTGGTTTTTGAATGACTTGAAGTTGAAAGAAGAAAAACAAACTAATGGTGCAAAAAATGTCAGGAAAACCTTTGAAATACGTTAAAATTTCTTGAAACTCCCAAAAACCTCTTGAAATCCCTTAAAAATCCACAAAAACGATTAAAATCATTTTTGTGTGGAATGTTAGGGAAGTTTGAAAAGTTTTAAAAATTTTTTTAAGATTTTATATATTTTAAGGAATTTTAAAGTTTTTCGTTACATTATAAAGGATTTTAAAAGTCTTGTAAGAATTTTCAGTAATTTTAAAAGATTTTAAGAGGTTTCTATGAATTTAGGGGGATTACAATGGATATGTATAATATTTAAAAGATTTAGTGGAATTTTAAAAGCTTTTCATGGAATTTTATAGGATTTTTAGAGGATCTGTTAAAATATCTTTAAATTCCTCGAAATTCCAGAACCTCATTTAAAATTCCTAAAAACCCCTTAAAATTCATACAAACCTTTTGAAATAACTTAAAATTTCACGAAAATTTAGAAACATGTAGAAAATTTTAGAAATCGCGTAAATTCGTTGAAATCTTTTAAAATTCTTAGAAATCTCTTAAAGTGCCTCAAAATTTTAAAATATTTGGAATTCCTTAAAATTTAAAGGGATTACAAGAGATATGTATAATATTTAAAAGATTTAGTTGAATTTTAAAAGGACTTCATGAAATTTTAAGAGATTTTTAAGGAAGTTTAGGAAATTCAAAAAATTTTAAGGAATTTTAAAGTTCCTCGTGGAATTTTAAAGGATTTCACAAATTTTTTAAAATTTTCTACATTTGATTTTTTAATGACGTGAATTTGTAAGAAATTAAATAAATAATCGTGCGCCAAGCGCACGTGTTGGTCTGCTAGTAAAGTTAAAAAATTAAGATTTCAAAGATTAAGATTTCTTGAAGAAGTATATTTAAATTTCGAGCATTTCAATTTTATGTGCATTCAAACATAAGAGAATCCCAAGAGTAAATTGAGTTCATAGAAATGCAAATTGAGGATAGGAAAGCGCTTGAAAACATTTTGAAACGATAACGACTCCAATATTCCTTTAGATTCCACTCGAACGAAAATTCATAGATTTTTCTGGAGTCAATGAAATAAGATTTTTTTCACAAAGGCTGGGAGAGAATAGAAAGGATAAAGATAGACAATGAGGAATAGAAAGAGAGGTAATATATCGATTTCAGTCGATTACAGGTAAAATGCTAAAAAGCTAGTCGTGCTTGCTAGGGGTGGCAGAAATTGGCCTTTAGATGATATTACGGCATACAAAAGCTCTACCGATCAACCTTATTCTCGAGCAAGACCGGTGAAGCTGCTAATGTATTCCGATTGGTGTTCCACTGTCCGCTATAATCATTTCCGACAGACCAGATCTCTTTGAAGGGAGGATAATCATGTCAGAGCTTCTACTGACAGATGACTCTTTAATTAAGCCTGCGCATTAGTTTCACGTCTCTTATCTCCGCTTTAATTTTAAAACGTCACAAATTTAGATCTTGGATCAAAAGTCACAAGTCATGGTCATAAATTTAAAGATTTATTAAGAATTTATTCACATTCAGATGAAGGTACAGCTAAAAATTGAACGATGTTTGAAAAATGTTAAGATGAAAAAATTGAAATGGGTTTCATATAAATTTTGCTTCCAGTTTAATATCAGGTATAGCCAGAGCAAGAAATATAATTCCCTGGAATAGATCGCGCAAAGTCTCACTGAACTGCCATAAATTTCTTTCCTACTTCTTTCGTCGCAATATTCTTCCAAGTTTGAACTGTTTCCGCTAAAACCTTGAATCCCCGACCCTGGATCGCAAACGATTCTCGACTCTTCCATATAAAGTTAGGTTCATGCTTCGATAGTGAATGCGTTCAAACAAAGACATACTCGAGAAAAAACTTTCGGTATGAGTCCCAGGAGAGGAATAAAAGAAGTCGATTCTTTTTTCCTGCGATATGCTCTCAAGTTATTCTTAACTTCTTGACACACAAACAGGAAGTGGCAGACGTTTCGATACCAACTTCGCTTTACTCACTACATAACAAAGAAATTGTTTTTTAAATTCTGATTTCCAAGAAAATTTCCTCGGGAAAATAGCCCAACTTGTTTTATCAAAAGAATTCAGATGAAAATGTAATTCTCTTGTGGAGAAATATTTGATTTATCTTTACCAATTCATGCGTGTCTTTTCATTTTAAGTAGATTCCGAAACTTTCTTCCGATAAATTCAAAGTTGAGGAAGGATTCGTTTTCTTTACTTTTTCTCTCGTGATCAGAAAAGAATTTTCATGAGAAAATGGATCTTTGAAAGTTCGATAACTGTAAACACATTTGTATGAAGTTGTTACTAACTGGGGTTGCATTTCCTTTTTAGAAGGAATGATCTATTTATAGAAGAAAAAAATGTGAAATATTTGATGTAACAATGATCAAAATATAAATTTAATATTTCTATGAAAGTGGGGATAGTAATAAATCCTAGGAACGAATGAAGTATTATTTACGATCCGCAACGTTATAGGAATAAATTTACGAATAATCCCTAGTGAGTGTTTCAAATGCAATTGGATTAACAGTACGATTATTATCAGTGATGTCAACTGTAAATTATGTGTCCGTAGCGTTTTACACAACCCGAACGTAAATCGTTTTAAATTCAAATTCAAATTATTCTCGACTATAATAATCAAATCAGAGAAATTAAAACGATATTAAGTGCAATGAGCTTACAGTCCACGATTTCAATTTGTATGCATATTTATATTTCCTACATGATATAACACGTTTCAAGATTTTACTTGATAATAATTTAATCTTTTTAGATGTTGAGTAACATGTCTTTCAAACATATAATAATGGAATTCTCTTTTAAGATGATTGAATGAGGATGAAAGAGTAAAAGTACTTTTTTTGTAAAGTATTTTAAAGCAGGAATTTGCAGCGACTAGTGTATTTACATGGATAGTGTATTTAAATGGATAAAGCACTTGCAAATACATGACAACGGATATCAAAGGATAGCAAGGGATTGTAAGCTGATGCAAATCTCAACGCGGTACGTTCATTAACGCTTTCACAGATACTACTTCAATCCTATTTACTTAGTGAATTAGTATACACAACTTCTGATATAACATCCTTAACTAAAGTTCCCAGTTCAATTTTCCACCTACAATTAACGAAATTTGTCAAATTCGAACCTTGAGATTAGATCCGAATGAAATATAAAGTCATTAGTGGTGCAAAATCCTCTAAGAAGAGAAATTCCAAGATAAATGCACCATCTTACGAAAAAATCTCGTAAAAGCTTTGAAAGTATTTTTCCTTTTGATTGAGTGAGTCTGGGGTTAGGTAGTCATACAAAGTGGAAAGAAAATGAATGGCAGTTTCTTCTCACAATCGCAACAATTTGTTAGCTCGAAAGCGCCAAGTAGACGAACAAAAGCTGGTAGTTTTATAGGATTCATCCTGGCGTACCCGAGAGGAGTCTGGAAAACATATCCGGCCAATACTTCAGAAGGTGTTAGGTACTCGAAGGGGATAGAAGTATCAGGATTAATGGGCTACAAGTCAACGAGGCCGAACTTGCCGAGTGTTTCATTATGACCCACTTTGTCATCGGTTCGCATTAAGGGTTCAGACTTTCAATCGTCGACATCCTCAACGTACCTTTTTCTCCTTTTTTTTTTAAACATCACCTCCTCTCCTGCCTTCTCCTCTCCCGTCTTCTCCTCTCCTGCCTTCGCCTCTCCTCTCCTTTCCACATTCCTGCTCCATTCACGATGAAAATTTTTCATCCAAGTCACCGTGTTGCAAAGAATAGAATCACGGAAAAAGAGTCTGCGAGATGCTAGTTTTGAAGAACGTTAATGTGAAAAGTTTGTCGCATAGCAGTCACCGAATTTTAAATGTTCGCCGTGTCGACGTTTAACTCTCATATTTTATGCCAGCCGGCCGTGTAACGAAACAGTTGTTTACATTAAGTTCTAATTTATATGGCTTCCGTACTCTGCCTTAATTTACACTTCGCAAAAAGACAATTTTATTCCGAGTATTTTTTCATTTGCGAGGTTTTCTTCAAAATTTACATGCGAGTTCTTTCCGTTTATAAGTTTTCACGCAAAAAAGTCAATGGCTGAATTCCAGGAAAAATGCGTTCAGAGCGCATCTTAACTATTTTAAATGGTAAATTCAGCCATTCACTTTTTTCCGTGAATTAGAAATAAAACGAGTTCCCAATGAAAAATACATAACTTACATAATTTATAGAAAAATTATAATTTTAATAGTAAGTTTGCATAAAAATAGAAAAAACCATCAAGCATTGAAGAGTCACATTCGCATTGAAATGATCGAAAGACTGTGAGTGCTCGGGTAACACAGAGAACGCATTAGTAGTCTTGAGGAAATGGACTTTGCGCTTAGTATGCACATTCTGTCAGACGTAATGCTAATAGCAAGCCATTTGCGTGTGTTTGGTTCACGTGTTGCTCCTTCTGTGGCGAATATATGTATATATTAGAGTATATGTCATAGACACATAGATGTATAATGTTATATATGTCTATATATGTATATATATATATATATATGTTCCATATGTACCATTTAGATGCACGAGTTTCAACGACAATTCGTGGTGAAAGGACGACGTTTTAAGCTTTCAGGCCACAATACCGACCTCCTCTTGAATATAATGCAATATTGCTTGGCCTGCCCCTTGCTTTTGATCGCTCAGATTCTACGCTTGGAATACAAAGCTCTCGGTCGACGGTTGGCTGACCAAAGTCAGACTTACCCACTAATACGCGATTCATTCACATTAACTTGTGTATGATGCTTTTTCAAATCTGCACTATAAAAGAAGCTAAACTCTATATTTTTGCCATTCTTTCTTTTTAAAATATATATTTCTATTTTAAAGTATGTAGAATTTCTAAGATTTTAAGCTAGAAAAAGATTCCCAAGAATTTTTAAAACATTTGTAACAAGCACTGTCATTAGAAGACACAACTCTATAGATTCTTCCTTTTGAAATAAAAATCTTTGTTTTCTGCTTTTCAAATGAAGACAAACATCATCATTTGTCTAACATTTGCACCAATTTATATATAGATGATTTACAAATGGGTTAGAAGTGAGATTGAAGGAGAGTTGTGAGGCAGATGTAGTACTTTTTGTTATCAGTCTGCTGAATCGTGAGTTGCCCCGGAAAAAAGTAATTTCAGAAAATGAGAAATCGTGACGTGCTTGGTTCTTTTCGCTGACAATGGCAACGCGTAATCCAGGCTCGGCAAAGCGTTTTCGCGAAACTGATGAGCGGCACCATTTTGCACTTATCTGGCAATTTATTCGGCTTAGCCAATACGAACCAGGCGAACTCACCAGGACCTCTACTCACTTCCGTTACTGGTACTCCCTTCGGGCATTGGGGAAAACGTTTGGCAAATTTCCGTTGTCAGAATCCGGCCGTTCGATCTTTCGTCCTTGTCCCACTATCCCTTTTCGGCTATTTCACTGATCTTAATTACTCTTCTCTCGAAACACATTCCCTCAATGTCAATTTACTCTTGTTGACTTTTCATCAATTTATAATTTCGCTAGAAAAGAAAATAGGAAATTTGCAAATCGATATCTGAATTAATTTTTGGAATATTGATTTTATATGTTTTGACTTTAATATGTAAAAAATGTAAAACGGGAAAACATTTTGAAACATTCTTTATTATTTCCAATTAAGTTTCGGGATGTGATACAATTTTTTTGACCAATTACATCGGTTAGAAACAATTAAAAAATAGTCATTTTATTTATTGAAATATTGTATTATTGACATTTCTTCAATGTGCGATCATTCAGAAAATTTTAAATTCGGTATATGAATAATTAAAAAGAGCAGTTTATTGTTTCTTTATTGACAGATTTCATATAGGCTTTGATGTCAATTTATTTGTCCTTTCTGAAACTAAATCTGGATGTATTGATAAAATTAATTTATAATTCCCTATTGAAATTTTAATCCCTTTACTTTCCTAAATATTCCAACTTTTTAACTCTTTTGCAACCCCATTGCACCCACACATCCAAAACTCACCAAAAAATACAACAAACTAGACAATTTGTCCCCTTTTGCACCCCATTTGCTTCCAAAACCACAAAAATACGCACAGCTTTAATTTTTTGTCGATATCTATGAAGATAATAAGCAAAAGTATATATTGAACGTTAGAAACAATTTCTTAACAAAATAAAGGATTCTACATAATTTCAAATCAAAGGATTTTAAAGTCAGAAGTATGAAAAATAAATTAGAATTTTTATCTTTGAATTATAAGAACATCTAATTCCTTGCCTAATTCCTTGCCTAATTTCTTAAAATTACTCAATATTCCATGAAATCTCATTAAATTTTTGAAAATCCAATGAAATTTCGTTAAATTCCTTAAATTTCTTAAAAGTCCTTAAAATTACTTAAAGTTTTACAAAATATCGTCAAATTCTTTAAAATTATTGAAAATCCCATGAAATCTCCCTAAATCGCTTAAAATCTCTTGAAATCCTTTAAAAGTTAATTACATTACATACTTACACTGAGAAAAAAATACTCGGAAATCAATAAATATACTTTTGAATTAATAAATCTCTTCCAAAAGCAGATATTTGTATAGAAATGATTAATTCTTGTTTCATTAAAAATTAATTTGAATCTATAAAATATCTGCTCTTGGAAGAAATTTATTGATTCAAAAGTATATTTATTGATTTCCGAGTATTTTGTTCTGAGTGTATAATAAAATTCCACAAAATATCACTAAATTCTTTAAAATGACTTAAAATCGCATAAAATCCATCAAAATTTCTTAAAATCACAATAAATTCCATACAACGAAAATAATCTGAAGATTGTTTTCAAATTCGGCAAATTGAAAACAAAAAATCGTCCAAGAAGGTCTGAAACTTTAGTCCAATGTTAGTATCATTAAAAAGGTGGACATATTTTCTGAAACTTTATATTGATCCTAGATTTATTCTAGAGATATCGTTTTTTTAAATGATTACTATATTTTTTAAGTTAAGGGGATCTAAAAACGAAGTGTAGAAGATCATTTATTGATATATAGGATTTTTGTTTATCAATTATTATCGGAAGAATTTTAATGCAAAATATAAATAATGAAAGGGTTTGTTATTTTCGTATATATATACAGGAAATACGAAATAATTCAAACATCTCATGTACCTTATTTTCTCTGACATTAAAATGGTTTATTTTTCTCCAAAGCCAATATTGATATTGTAAACTGTTTAGAAATAATTCATCATAAAAGGTCAAAAGTTATATGCATTATAGATGTGTATTCCTATATATACTAGCAAAGTTTTGGATAAAGTGAATATGGTTTTTGCCGATAAGAATAGAAACGAAATAGACAGGTATTATTAATGAAAAGTGTATACGTGACGATATCAGGTAGATCTTGATTCCGGGCGATCCTCAACCCGTCATATGGGGATATCAAAGGCAAACTCGGTTATTGAAATTCAATTAATCAAAGGAGCGAACAGCCGTCGTTCTTGGGGATAAATTCGATATATATCCAAAGTGATATCACCCTGGACGATGTCGATCTTGAGGGCACATCGGGTGGTGATGATCGATTGTTTTAGGGTTACCGCAAACACACGAGACACGGCCTGTTTCAATTCCCCCGAGACCTACATGAAGCGATCTTGACGGCCTTTGATACCGCTTCATGAATGTGTAAAGTAGCTGAGAGGAAGGCTTCGCAGTGTTCTCTGTTGGGAGATTCGAAGCGGTCTTGGACCAACATCCGTGGTCTTCCTCGGAAGTTCAGGTTGGGTCAAGCCTCAGGAAATAAATGTTAGCTTTCTTGCGTGAGACTTTCTCGAATCCTTTGACCCAGAAAATTATTCTACAATCATCCCAAGAGCACCCTTCTTATCAATTTTATTTACTCACTCTGAAAACAGAATTTAGGGTCTATATTTTGTTTAAAACCAATTTTCACTTTTCGGCTTTTTTTTTAAATAAGTACAAAGTTTTGATCCAATATTGATTTACAGATCGAAAAACACGAATTTGTTATCAGAGTTGTTTTCTCTTGAGTTAGGCAGTGAGTCGATATCGGTAGTATCTTTACTCATCGTCATCAGTCATATTTGCTTCTAAATGACAGCCGGATTCATATTATGCTGGGTCGAATTGATGGATCCTTCCATTCATCCGAATACTTCCAACATCAGAAACGAGATCCGGACTCTTTTTTCGAATACTTTCATTTGAGTATTTTCTGTTGAAAATAATTTATTTTTACTAGAATCGGATGCTTAGCTACATACTGAAATAAATATACTGAGGGTCTTTACGAAGCCTTTTCATGCTTCGTCAAAAGAAAAGTATTTACATTGCATTACGCATACCAATATGTAACGGGTCGATGCTTACGAAAACAAGTTTACTGTAATTACTTTTACAACTTGAGGTCCTTATCACTCTAGAGACTAACTCTATTGACACATACAGCAAGTTTATTCAGTACGACCTGTCGAGTTCATTCGCAATTTCTGTTTCTGTAATTTCTACTTTTATAATTTACATCACGTCACTGGTACGTTTGGCTAACCTGAAATTAACGTTGTTATGGTCGCGAAATTACTGGGGTAGATACATATAACGATGTATTTTTAACGCGCGCGCTCCACCTGCTACTGGTGTAACAAGTTACTGAGTTAGTTAGAGCTTCTAAAGCTCCCGACAGAAGAAACAATTTCATGGGATTAAAGAGGTACGTAGTAACCAGTAACCATCTGATGAGAACCTTTTATTATTTACGCCATTCTACTGAATATGCCTCTCTTATTTACTAAACTATTATATTTTTCGCAAAGTGAATTTTAATTATGCATAATTTAAAAACATGTTAGGTCATCAAGGAATTAATTCACAAGGAGTATTCATTTATTAAGGATATTCGACCTTGATAAGGCTATTCGACCTTCAGCACTTCATTAATTTCGTCCAAAGTTCTAAGAATAATCCAATTATCCCACATTTTTCTTATTTTTGAAGATAACTTCAGATTTCCATTTTGAGTTTGTGCGGGAAGAGAGAAAAATAGGATAATTCAAGACAAGAAGTCAAGCATCTATCGTTTATGGAAGATCCGCCAACATCATGGTCAGATGATCGAGCAATGATTCGTCGTTTAACGATCCATTCTCCCGTCACACCCACACGTCGTTTATGGTGGATATAAAAAATGACCGCTTTCCTCCGCGAGTAGAGGGCGATTCTTAGCAAAAAGCTGACCGAGCGAGTTTCCTCAGTGGATATTTAGAACAAAAAAATCGACTTGCTGTCCCCAGCTTGATAACATCTCGAAAGGTTTTTATTTTCCAATAAAAAAGGAACTTTATCCAGAGCTAATAGAATTTTTTTTAGTGTTCCACCATCACAATCTTAACGTTGTCAGGATTTATTCTAAGGCATATAATATAATGTAGTTCTAGAAACGATATACTTTAATATCAATATAACATTATAATATATAACATTTCTTAGCAGAATATTTACTTGAAGTCGTATTTTTTCGAGGTGTGGTATTTGTGAATTTGTGAAGAAATTTTATCAGGAAGTTATTGACTTGGATGGTAAACGAGGTCTTCTTTTCCGTGCGGCTTGCCTGCTATTTATTAATCGATACTTCTATTACAGCGAGTATCTTACGTGCAGTAAGTCTGCTATATGTACATGTAGACTTTTATAACAGCTAGAACTGTGGGCGAATATCTGCTTCTATATTCGCTACCTATGCTGCTGGCGTAATCTGCGGCCATTTTGGATTTCATGATTCAGCAGATGTTATCAGTCGGCAGACTGTTCGTGCAAATGACTTTTGTACGGATAGCATTTATAACGGCTGACGTAACATGCGACTATGGCATTTTAATAGAGTCCTGTAATTGACTATCCCGCTGTAATAACGAATCAGTTTAAATTTCGTTTCGCGCCTTCAACAGAAACCTGCAATTCGTGAAATGAATTCTTAAGTACGTGCTTTTACTTTTATGTGCATTACATGCTTTCTTTATACCTTTATGTGTATTATGTGGATTTACATGTAAATCTTCACTTTGTTATCTTTATTCTCTCCTTACATTGATTCCATTTTTTCGAGTTTTGAATAGTTCCCTTAGAATTTTCTTATGATTGTAATCGAATAGAAATTGGTACGAGCTCTGACTTTCCTAGTTCATTTCAGCAATGAATGGACGTTAGCATTCTACCTTTTCTGGAAATCTCGTGCAATATACTTATTCTCTGCCGCCGAGAGCTTCACGATTTCAAAGGAAGCTAAGAGATACACTGCACGCACGAGATCCCAGTTACAAAGCTTCGAGTTTTCCGGAAATTGCATTTTGCACGCTTACCTAACCCCGTCTTGAATACATATATTCCCGGCAAGCGCACAGAGTGCGAGGCATTCGAATTGACGCTCCAGTAAAGCACTTATGTTATTAATTCAGATTGGATTCGATGATAATTCTGCATTTCATTTCTGGACTTTTTAAACGCACTGCATCACTTTTGTCTGACCACATATAGACTCTTACTACTGCCCAGCCACTCGCCGGTCATACATTGAGATCTACTACTGATATTTTTACCGATTATGAAGAACCATGGTTCTTCTCTTTTTCAAATTGTTTAAGCAAATAAATATTAAATTAAATAAATATTAAATTTTAAGCAAATATGAAAATTATGAAAATGTCACGATTTATAATTGACTAGTCTAAAATTTGCATTTTTCCTTTTGTTTCAGGTAAGTCCGCACGGAAATTGGTTCAACGCAGTATAACGTAAGCCTTCCAAACGAACTCATTACAATTAATGGACATTGCCAAGTCGTCCTCTTTGCTTACACAAAATCTACTCCTGTACATGTGTACGCATACAAGGGTCGAATCTCCGCCCGGCTAATGAAAATCCAACTACGGGTACCCCTCGCGAACTCGCAGAGCAATTTATTAATGTAGCCCTCCATGTGTAGAGCGCCCAAAAAGTTTTGCAACTATCCCCGCTTGACGAGGATATCCGCCTACCAGAAACGAGAGCACATTTTCAGCCACGTACACCTGCTGCCTAGGCTCAAATACGTTTCGACAAATTGAAACTAGAGACCACACCTACATTCATTCCTTCTGTTTCATTTTTTTCCCCTATCTTTTCAAAGCATTCGTCTAAACTCTTGAAATATGGGGTTTTAAGATAAAAAATGTGATTCAATTCGTAATGATAAAGTGAAAATTAGTTTTGTTTATCCACAGTGGAAAAATTTATGAAAAATCTCCTAACCAGTAGCAATAAAATTTGATCACTTGAACTGGTTTTGATGTCGGAAGATCCTTAAAAATGCTTCATCCCTCTAACTCCTCCGAAACACCCTCGTTTTCTAACTCTCGAAATTGAGAAATTCACAAAAAATGCTCTAACCCAGCAGTAAAATTTTATCACTAAAAATAGTTCCATTTAAGGTCTGCAGACTCCTGAAACATGTCCCAAATTCTTAGGTGTAAAAAACAAGTGTTCTGTGCTAAAGGGATGGAATTTTATTGAGGATTTTCAGGCGGAAAGGAGCTATTTTAGGCAATAAAATTTTAGTACTTGAAGTTGGAGCATATGTTATGAATTTTTCAATTCTGGGAATAGAAAACGGGGGCGTTCCGGGTAAGCTATAGGGTTGAATCTTTTTTGATAATCTTCAAACCAGAATTTAAAACATTTTCAATGAACTTTTTAATTCTTTGGTGTTTGCACATCAAATGGAGCATTTTTAAGTAATAAAATTGCATCTCTCATGAAAAAATACGTTTTGTTTCTTCCCTCGTATTTTGCAAATGTTAGGAAGGCAAGCCACATGTTGATTGAAGTTCTTTTATTCGAGATCGATAAATTCCATTGACCTGGCCAGTTCGAAATTGTTTCACGCATTTTGTGGGGGAGTGAGATAGAGGTGTGATACAGAATCGAATGAACCCGAGGCTTGACGGAGGTAGAGACAAAGGGAGATCGGGAGTCGAGCGGGTGTAACAGGCGCGAGAAAGCGCGGATAGGGAAATCAATTATTGTCATTCCACTCTCTAGTCGCGATCCTGACGGCTGGTTCCGTGATGCATGTTACTTTGGGTGGGTAACACAACAATCCGTTACCCTTCCCCCCTCCCCTTCCGCCTCCTGCAGCCAACCTCCACGCCGACCTCAAAATACCATCGCATCACGAGCAAGCAATTTGTCAACAGTAGTGCTTATTAGGCAATTTCGCTAGCGCTCGGTCATTTATTGACGCGTCTACGATGCCGTGAATTTCATTAGGATCACGCCAAGATTGGAGCACGCTCCGCGTTCCTGGAGAGCTATGCGGCGGTCGTTACTATCTATCGTCGAGAATCGCTCTTCCGAGAAATGGTGCCAAGGTAATACAGATTGTATCGGCATTCTTTCCAATCGTCGACGAAGAATACTCTACATTTTGCGGCAAATGTAAAAATCCAACCTGAAGAGTGAACACCGAACAATGACATTGAACAGTGACATTGAACAGTGAACATTGAACAGAGAACATTGGAATTCAACATTAAACACTGAAAATTCTCACAGGATCGACTTACACTGCTTTTTTCTACCGACAGACTACATGCGCGGGTCTTCATTAATTAGCACATAAAACTTCCTCGATAAGGATCATTAAACTTTCCGCAATGAGGAAGGATTGGTGGAAGGACCAGGATCCGTTTCTTTGTAAGGATAAACTTCTCCAGATCCTATCTTTCGAGAAAAAGTACTTCAGGTTGGTGTATTCTATAGATGTTTCCCCCTTATGGGAAAAAATCACCAAAGCAAAGTCCGAATACCGAAAATTCCAACAGTTTGTTGTACAAAGTTGTATTTATAAATGTAGAAAGAGATTCCAATTGAATTCCTAAATAGATCTCGACGTCATGAAAAAGAGGATAAGCAGAGCAAACATTCCAAGTTGATTTCGCTTTCACTTTGTGGAACGAATTTCGATGCGTTACTGAACTCAAAATTAAATATGCATACAACGATGCAGCATTATCGAAGACTCAAAAAGCTTTGTATCGAAAAGTTGACAATGCGAGTACTTCGATAACGAGATTGAATTATGAATTACCTACCATAGAGGGAATATTTTAAAGTAAATTTCACGCTTATTTGTTAGCACGCTTGCCGAGCTTGTAAAGCGAATAAATGATTGACTGAATAATGCTTGATAAGTATTTATGCACCGCTTCAATTTCCATAACATGAACGAAAATTGGTAGAAATAAATAATTTGTTTTCGTTGTAGACAAAAAAAAAAAAAAGAAGGGATGAGTAAAAGAAGAAACTCATTTAAAATTTTAATGAAAAGACGAGACTGCGAGGTTTTTATTAATGGTTGTAATCATCATTAGCATCGTTCAAGTCAAGTTTCCAACAAGCCTCATCCATTAAGAGGATGCCTTGTTCGAAATATCGAGCAAATGATAATTTGATTATTTTTCAGTTTTCTCGTATAGTATACCTTCTCAGGATTTTGATAGGAAATTTGATTTTGATAGGAAATAGAAAAATTATTGTTGAGGGAGTCAATAAAGACGAGAAGGATGATAACACCGAAAGTTGGTGTATAGAATATGGTGATTTATTTGCTGAGTATGGTATACAATATTTTTGACCACGCGGAAAATTTGGGATGAGTTTACGAGCGAATCATTCATATTCGGAGCATTGCAGTGCCAGAACTAATCTTCGGAATAATCAAAAGCAGCCCGAATGGTCCGGGATGAAACGACCGAGCGAAAAATCGAGAAGCGCAGATACGCCCGTGTTATTCCCAGAGCGATATTTTATTTTAGCGTGCAGCTCGTAACAGCTTGCACAAAACTGTCTGTGATATACGAGCTCGAGGTACCTGCACCAGGCCATCCGTATTAAAAATGTACCGAGTTCCGACATTAAATTGATGAGTCGGGCGATATCTGTAATTATTATTATTATAAATCATAAGTGAAATGCCCTAAATTGCATTGTTCACGAAACTCAAATTTGCTGCGGAACTCTGAAATAACTTGAAAAGTCATTTTCCTGGAATGGAGCTTGATATGCTAATGTGGAGCACTATTTAGAGTTTTATATTAATCTATCGCCTTCCTAATGGGAAATCGAATGACTTTGAGTTCCTGGAATCATCTCGGAAAGAGCCAATATCTTAAAAGCGCCACCCTGCCCATTACTATCAGATTCAAAAACCCCGACGCACGATTATCCTTTTCTTAGATCGATCTAACTCTTTCCCCCTGCTCCCTTTTTCCCTTTAGCCACTCCTGTCCCATCAAGTGTGAATCGACGGTTTTCGATATCAACTCCAGCTTATTCCAGGGACAGATTCAACCTCCTATATCACGCGATTTTTCTTTTTCTCCCTTTTTATTCCCCATAGCCGATGGATTTTAACGCTTGACATTGAATTTTCGGGTTCCCGACACTTTATAAAAAGGACGGAAAGGCTCGAAATTTAGAGAGCAAGGAGGTAAAATGTCAATGATAGGCACTGCGATTATTGGGTTCAATCTCAAGACGAAATATTAAAAAGGAAGTATTAAAAAGGGTAGGCAAAGTGATATCGAAAGTAAATTCGTTCTTTTTTTTTTCTTTTTTTTTTTTTTTTTAGAAAGTATAAATTAATGTTTAACTTTGTAAACAGTACACAATGATAAAATTGCATTTGTGAATAATCGAGAACATGTTTTTTAACGTTGACTGAAAAACAACTCATCGGAGAATCGAGCCCTTGGGTTTATCGAGAGTTCATCAATCATCAAGAAAATAAACAATTTTTCTCAAAGCGCAGGAAGGAAAGGGAAACGCCGACAGATCGGAAGTTTGGGAGGAGACAAAGGTTATTCAAAACAGGAAGCTGGGGAATATTAATCGAATAAATCACTACAGCAAACATTTTCCCCACATATTTACGCATAACTGCATAAATAAATGAGAACGGAATTTTGGGAAACAAAAATTCAAAAAGCAATTTTAGAAGTAAGTGGTTTCATTTCCAAATAGTGAACCAATATCAAAACTAGACATCTGCTTTCGATTATGCATGCAATTTGCATCATGATCGATCGTTTGTGAAATTCACTCGTGCATCGAGAACCGGTGGTTCCAGTGGGAACCCAGATCTAAGCGAATATTTACCGGTATCGAGAATAGCTGTTCCCTTAGTCCTGGTCGCTCTGGAATTTCAGGACAAAGAGGAATCGTCAGGACCGAGAGAAGGCGAGATGAGCAGTCCTTAGGGACTTTGGTGGTAACTCGTAGCTTCTATATTCTACCCTCTTGTAGAACTACTCTCGTGAATCCTAGCTAGAGGAATTCTCTCCCTGATCCTCGATAGTCCCACATTTTGCAAGAGATGACGATACACCTCGTTACTTGGACAATCACGTTGTCGATTTTTAGCTGGCTACCTTCAATGGGGACCAAATTGCTGAGCCACAGTAACGCGCGGTCACGGTGACGACGCGATGCTTCAGTGATCAAAGATCCGAGATCCTTCATAAAGTGGAAGGCCTGGATAGAAATGGAATTCAGACGGAGGAGTTCAGTTGTGAACTTCCTCGGATTCCTGGCGGATAATGTAATTATAGTAATGAATTTAATAGCTAGGGATATAATAAAAAATATTGCGGAACAATCTTAGGGCTCTTACCAATTATTTATGATTACCAAACCTTTGTCAGTGAGTCTACCAATTTTTTGAGAAGTAATCTCTTCCGCGATTTTAATGACATGTTTGTATAATTTTTATAGAATCTGAGTAGAATTCTTATTGTTTTAACAGAAATCACGAGAAGATAAAAAAGAAAAAGAATAGGACAATTATTGAAACTTCGCATGTTTCGTTGACGGCACTGCAAGTCCCATTTTTATATAGCAATGAGCAACACGCACGTGCCATAAAATGATAAAATTGCTTTCAATAGTCCACTTGACTCACGACTTTATTCTTTACCGATATACATATATTCGTTCTCGTGTCTGTAACTGCAAGCGGAACAAGACGCAGATTGATTCGACGCGATAAATCGAGAAGCATTTATTCCACGAGATGGATCACAATGACATTTTCTCGTGGGAATCGGCGATCTGGTAAAGTCGATGAACGAAGATGGCAGATTTAGATGCGAAAGGAACAATAATCTCTTGGAAAAGAGAGAAAGAGGGCGCCCGAATGAAAGTAATTTCCGAATAAGCCAACGCTCTTCTGCCATCGAAATTGAAATAAAATCAAAGAAGTATCCCCAATACCCATCCAATGAATAGGAATGACCTATCTTGTGCCATCTTGGCTGTGCCAGCAATATTCAATGACCCGCGTCAAATGCAACGGGACAAATCAACCTTGCTTCTTTCTATATATTTCCTTCTCTTCTGTCTATGCACTTATATGATACTTATATGCTTTGTTTCTTATTTTATTACATCTCTGTGAGAAATCACTTGAGCGAATCTTATGCTTCTTGATTCTATATAAGATACTTATATATCAAAGAGAATGCTCTTTTATTCAAGTTATGACAAGAATGCGCATTCTTTTATCTAGATTTTAAAAATTTATCATCAACTTGATCATTAATTCATCATTAATTCATCATGAATTGATCTTTTTCATCACTTGTTTGATTGGGGTTCAAAAAACTCTTGCTTTTTTCGTACTAAACTTTAAAATTCTCTTACTATTGAGCCTTCAAAGAAAAATAATATATTCGACTTTAATTCCTGCAAAAAAAATCTGGGTAGGGAGTTGCGAGACCTTATTAATATGCATTAGAGAACCCAGCGAAACTTACTCGCTGAAACGTCCGTTCGAGCTTTCACTATCCTATTGGCTCCTCATCAGCTCTATTTGACCTTCGCTTTCTGGTGGGATGGCAGAAAAGGAGCCGTTGACGCAGAAAAAAAGTTTGATTACTTTCCGAAAAAAGCGGTCACGAAAGTGGGTCAGTGTACCATTCCCGGTAGAATAAAGAACGTGTAAAAAAGTCATGAAAGTAAAATCTTTCAGGAAATTACAAGATTAGTTTTACTATTTTCAGATATATACATCTATAGTTTTATTATAACCGATAAGAAACTTTCTTAGGGAATGTTTGAAGATTTATTTATTATTCAAAGGCTCCTTGAGGAAAGTTTCTTATTCGAGGCAGTAGAAATGCAGGATTATTCTTAAGTCTTTCTTTTCTTTCAAAGAAAGGGGAATAAAGCAATACCGATAGAAGTGCATTTCAAATGCATCTGACAAAGCTAATGAAACACTTCTGCCAACTGAATGTTCAGTAATCTAGACTTGCAAACGTTATCCTTGAGATCTGAATCCATACCAGTTGCATTTATCTTTTAACAATAACAAAATATAGAAATGGACAATAAAAAAGCTTTAACAACAGGAAATTAAAACTACTAAAAAAATAACGACATCTAGCAAGAGTCCAAAACAATTCTCAGCAATTTTTATTGTAAAAAGACAGAGAAAAGGTCAATAACAGGCTTTAGTAATGGAAAATAACGACCCCTAACAACGGTTGATAAGAGCGACGATTTAGGAATGATATTGCTTAAATTCAAGAAGGCATTTGATTAGGTAGGGTTCTTAATTACACGTATATTAATGTGCGTAATTGTGCGTGACTCTCACCTTGGTGTTGCAAACAAAACGTTCACTTCCGCCCGCGGCATTTCCGCCGCTCGACGGAAACTTTTGCTTCATGGCTCGGTCTCTAACTATAAACGTGAACGTAACTATAAACAGAACACTTGATTATTTAGGAAAATATGAAAGATTGTCATATTTATATATTGGAAAATTTAATAATTTTCATATTGTTGACAAATACGGAAAAATATACACTGAGAAAAAAATACTCGGAAATCATGATTGAAAAGTTCTGAACGTTCAAATGAACGAATTTTTGTATTAATTGTATTTGTAACTATAAAAAGTTTTTAAATATTGATTCATTTACATTAAAAATAATAAAGAATTAAGTAAACTTGTAATCCTGATTGTTATTTTTAGTTGGCACAATATTTCTGGATAAAATATAATTTGAAAAAAATATTTCGTTCATTTGAACGTTCGAAACTCTATTCACATCGGAAATCAATAAATATATTTTTGAATCAATAAATCACTCCCAAAAGCAGATATTTTATTGATTCAAATGTATAATATATACTTTAATTTGTATTAAATATCACTATTTTATAGAAATGATAATAATTCTTGTTTTATAATAATTCATTTGAATCAATAAAATATCTGCATTTGGAAGAGATTTATTGATTTCCGAGTATTTTTTTCTCAGTGGATTTCTAGGAATTTTAAATAGGTTTTCATGAATATTATTATTAAACGACATTTTATGATTATATTATTTTCATAATTTTTAATAACTAGAGATTTAAAGGGATTTTAAAAAATTACAAGAGTTTTTAGTAATTTCAAGAGGTTTAACAAATTTTATAGAATACAAAAACATTTTTAATTTTTAAATTACTGCAAAATTTTCAAACTTTTTTGAATGCTTTGAAATTCCTTAAATTCACTTGAAATCTTTATAAATCTTTTGACATTTTTAAATATCTTTAAATTTCCTAAAATCATTTAAAACCTTGTGAAAAGTCTCGGAAATCCTTAAATTCTTGGAAGTTCTTTTACAATCATTTAAAAATTGTCAATATGATTTAAAATCCATTGAAAAAATTAACAAAATGTGTAAATTGATGTAAAAACTTGAAACTCCTCTAAAGTCTTTAAAAATTCTTTATAATAACTTGAAATCTATTTATATCGCTTGAAATGCTTCCTGAAATCTTTAGGAAATCTTGATCTCTTTGAAAACTTGTAAAATATCTTAAAATCCTTTTAAATTCCCAAGAATATTACTTCAAAATTTTCAAACTTTCTTCAATGCTTTAAAATTTCTTAAATTCACTTGAAATCTTTAGAAATCCGTTGGCATGTTTAAATAACTCTGAAATTTCTTGACAATTCTTTAATATTTTTATATATTCTTTTAAAATCCTTTGAAATTTTTTAACTTCATTAAAAATCCCTTACAATGTTTAAAAATATTTTGAAACTCTTTAGATATCTTTAAATTTCCTAAAATCATTTAAAATCTTGTGAAAAGTCTTGGAAATCCTTAAATTCTTGGAAGTTCTTTTACAACCATTTAAAAATTGTCAATATGATTTAAAATCCATTGAAAAAAATAACAAAATGTGTAAATTAATTTAAAATCTTGAAACTCCTCTGAACTTTTTAAACATTTTTTAAAATGACTGGAAATCTATTTATGTCGCTTGAAATGCTCCTGAAATCCTTTAGGAAATCTTGATATCTTCGAAATGTTGGAAAATATCTTAAAATTCTTTTAAATTCCCTAGAATTACTTCAAAATATTCAAAATTTTTTGAATGCTTTGAAATTCCTTAAATTCACTTGAAATCTTTAGAAATACCTTATAATTTTTTAAATAACCAAATATTGTGAATAATGATTCTGCAGAATATTTTTTTTTAATCCTGATGGGATATTGACCAGTTTTTTCTAAGTTTTCCAAAAAATACTAGAGTATTTTTTGGGTAAACTGACAAGGCCCTGGCCAGTTTTCCTTAAGTAGGGCAATATTCGTCCTAAGCATTACAAGTTTTGTGTGGGCCTTGCCAATTAACCTGGTAAGGAGATGAATTCCCTACATCAAAAATAGGGAAAACTGACCAGGACCTTGTCAGAAATCTAAAATTCTGCACCTGTTGCCAAGAGTTTCTAAAATCTAATAACCAATGCAAAAAACCAGCAACAATAAAAAGTAAAGTAAAGAGTGTAATACGATTCCGTCTGAAATCTTAAAGAATAAAAAGCCCCGTCTCCAATTTTGTTAATAAGCCCCAAGCGGAAGTATTTTGTCAGGTGGAACGTTATCCAGCACCGAGACGAAAAAAAGTGTAAGGACCTTACCATATGAAGGCGATAGGACGACTGGGTCGGTGCCCGATTGCACGAACGGAAAATCCAGGATATTTATGTGCACGGAGTCTTGCACGAAAGTGTGCACGGTGTGGTAAATGGCATCCGGAATGTGGGGCCACACGTGTGTCAGGTCAATTCTGAGCTCGAGCTGCCGAATGGTCGATGCAATTTTCACTTGGCTTGGCTGATGCGCGCATAGTAGTCTAAACTCCATTGTCGTTCTTTCTCATTCTGCCACTTTCAGCGACTTTTTTCTACTCCCTCAATTTACTGACTCTCCTAGGAATCACCTTGATTGTTTGCCCTGTGAAATTGCTCAGACTCACTCAGACTTTAAATTTACCGAGACTATTGCGATTGACAGTCACTCCGTCAGGTCCCTCGTTGACGGAAGATTGGACAACTCAAATTTCTGGAGCAGTTCTCCTCTAAATTCTCTGCCCCTTACCCTGTTCGAAATTCTTAGTCCTACTTTGTCCCGTTCATATATTTTACATAGTTGACTAAAGCGAGTTAGGTTCATTGGAGCGCTTCTTGAATTATATATCTCGTGTCAAATGAGAGGATCCTTGGAACGAGTGGAAGGATGCTGTAGAAATTTATCTAAATGGTCACGATCTTGAATGGACCTTAGTAGTATAGGGGGTAATGCTCTCTGAAGAAGGCAATCGTGAAATTCGTGTGCAGACCGAATTCTAATCGTTTTATTTGGGGAATTGAGGTAACCATTTTCGTTTTTGACTAATTTCGGGATATTCCGGGGACAATGTATAGACTTATGAAAATGATGAATATAAATAGAACATTTTGTTTAGAGACTCGGTTGAAAAGGAAATATATTTTTGAAGTTGAAAAGAGGATCTTTAATTTGATAATTTCTATGTAGTTTAAGTTCTGAACGTTCAAATGAACGAATTTTTGTATTGATTGTATTTTAAACTATAAACAATGTTCAAACATTAATTACATTTGAGTGAGATTTTCATCCTTTCTTCATCATGTTGGGAACGAAAGGTTCAAACCAACACTTATAATATTTTAACATTGTTTATAGTTTAAAATACAATCAATACAAAAATTCGTTCATTTGAACGTTCAGAACTTAAACCACTTTAATTTATCGTAATAGGTTTTTAGTTATAAATTGATCAGTACTAAATGAAATAATGATCATTAATAGTCAAGTAATAAATGGAGTGAATTTATGTATGGACTAGAGGCTTAACTGTTACTCACTTGTTATATACTCTACTTGAGTGCATCTTGTTAACTACCGGCTGCGGCATCGCCCAAGGCTATAATATATGCGCAGCCATCTGATCCCTGATTACAGGCCTTTATCGATCGATTACTTAATTACGACTCTCGTTATAACCCGTAAAATTTAAGTGACTCTCGAGAGATCATGCGGAAATCTTCCCACGATACTCCTGCTTTGACAGCTTCACGATTTTATATTAAATTATGATTAAAATTTATTTGAGATCCATATTTTAAAATATATTAAGTATAATCCATTATTAAGGTCCAAGTTGATTTTTTGTCTAATATTATTTTTATCAATTTGGAATATTAATCATAAAAAAATAAGATTTCTTCACTCTTTACGGTGATAGTTTTTTTCACTGATTTTTGCGGATTGGATAATAATTCTAAGTGTCTGGAAAGAGGATCGTAAATCCTTCATTTTTTACCAGAAGAATGTATCATTCGTTGATTCTCGGCTATCGATAATCGATATTCCCTGAGTCTTTTTTGTCGTAACAGAAACGCGATAATTCGAAGCGTACATTTCCTCAATCTCTCATGAAACGAAACGTTCTATCGGTGGACGTATTAGGTTGGTCCCTCGATACGACTGCTCTCTCTCAGTCTGCACTCTTCTCTCCCACATTTTCCTTCTTTCTCCAGGATGGATAGATAAAGTGATTGGTCTCGAAGACCTGACCTAACTTCTCCCGCGGGAGAGAAGAGAGGAAAAGCAAGGGTGGTCGTTCGTACCGACATGACATGGAGGCAGCTACTAGCTGTCGCAGCAGCTCCCGATGGTTTAATCTCTCCGGTTTTTCAAACAACCCGAGTGTTAGAAAGGGGAAAATAATAAAAGCAAAAGAACGAAGAGAAAGTTAGAGATTAAAAGTAAGAAGCAGGAGTGGAAAAAAGAAAGTGATAAAAAAGGGGAAAAAAGAGGGAGGAGAAAAAAAGAGAGAGGAGAAAAAAAAAGAGAGAGGACAGAAAAAATACGCAAAAAATGGAAAGAAAGCAGGAAGAGGAATTTAGAGAGAAAGGAAAAGGCAGTGTCAGGATTTTTTTAAAGAATGGTCAAACATTTACTTAGGCTAAAACAGACTAGGGATTGAGAGAGGGTTGGTGTTAAGAAAATAAGGGTAGCTACGAAAGGCACGAAAATATTCCTAGGACAGCGTTCATTCATCATGAAATTCCTGAATCTACAATTTTTTCCCTACCTCTTATTCAAACTACATTTTCAATCTCCTTTTACTTACATCCACTTTTCCACCCCATTTTCTAATTTGGACAGTAAAATAATAAATTCACAACACGTAAAAGAAATTTCTCCCTCCTCTTCCACCTAGTAAGACATTTCAAGTAAATATTATTAAATATTTAATTGTTTTAAAGGTTTTTGGGATTTTAAGAGAAAGATGTAAAAGATCTGTTCTCATGTCAACACTATATGACCAATTCTATATGACTTCCGGTCTGAGATCTCAATAAACGTCAATTATCGCGCAGAAGAATGAAATCGCAAAGGCACACGCCTCGTTGAGTTCCCATCGCTACGAAGTGAGCGATAAATTGAGAAAGTTGTGGGGCAAAATGGGGTAAGAATAACGAAGGTTAGAAGAGAGTGAGGAAGTTTGGGATGGACAGAAACCTGGAGAATCCAGGATACCATTTGTGAAAGAGGGGCTGGGTGGGGGGTAGGGGTTAGAAGGGCAAAAGCAGAAAGATGAGAAGAGAGGAAAGTGTGAGAGAGGGCGCCAGAGGCGGGCCTAGTTCTATCCTAATTTGACGCTTTCGATAAATTTAACAAGCTCGTCACGAAGGAAGGGCCCTGTATGTCCGGGCAGCCTGCCAGATGCGCTTGGTTCGTCCACACCGCACTGTCGACACCATTATATCCCGTATTCGAGACGGGATGCTCTCTCGGGACATTGGGACACGCTCGTCGTCAAGTCCACTTGGTAATACGGGCCTTCCACCCGCCTCCCCCCCAACCCCTCCTTTCTTTCCAGACTTGCATCGTTAGGAAGCTTTCTGGACTCTTCGACCACTCTCCCTCCCCATTTCCTCATCCACCCCTTCTTCGA
Organism: Synergus umbraculus; assembly: GCA_900474325.1. Classification (NCBI taxonomy): domain Eukaryota; kingdom Metazoa; phylum Arthropoda; class Insecta; order Hymenoptera; family Cynipidae; genus Synergus; species Synergus umbraculus. The sequence continues at coordinate 51,606 of UCOK01008923.1, forward strand.
CAATCTTTTTCAACCCATTCCAACGACGCGACCCTCAAAGCATCCACGCTTCGTCCAGGAAAAATTCACCCTTAAGGACCCTCTTACTCAATGTACATCGAATGGGAAGTCTTCAGAAGTCTTTTCTGCTTTCGATCTTGAGTATTCTTCGACTCTTTCGCAATATTTGGCGAAAGGGGATTTTAATTATGGAGATTTGTTGCGAATGTGGGGAAAATATGATTGCTTGTTGATACAAATAAAAGAAAAATGAAGAGTTTGAGGGATTGGGTGGGTGAAAGAAATTCTTTTAATAATTTAATGTGTTTTAGAAATATTTTAAGGAATTTTAAACGTTTTCTTGGGATTTCAAGGAGTTTTAAAAGAAATCAAGAGGATTTTGGCATTTTTGAGGAATTTGTTAAACTTAAGGGATTGTAAATTGTAAATATTGTTAAATGTTTTATTATTTTAAAGCTTTTGGGGATTTTAAGAGAAATACGAGAAAGATCTCTTCTCATCTTTAATTTAATTATTTCAATATTATTTGGTAATTAAATTTCTTAAATATTAAATTTAAAATCTTTAATTTCATCTTTAAATTTATTTCCACTTGTTTGAAATCTTTTTTAACTAGACAGTCCCTTCAACTCTTCATTTTTCTTTTATTTGTATCAATAAGCAATCATACTTTCCCTACATTCACAAAAAAAAAAATTTTTTTTTTAATTAAATATTTTGTCAGCTTCCATAAAATTCTTAAAAATTCCATGAAATATTTTAAAAATCAGAAAACTTTCTTAGTATCCTTTAAAAGTATTAGAAATCTCACAAAATTTCATAAAATCTTTTAAAATGCCAATAAAGTGTTTTAAAAGTCATTAAAATCTCTCAATTGTCCTAAAATTCTTGGAAATTCTATTACAACATTTAAAATCCCTTAAAATTCTCAGAAACCTTTTAAAATTTTGTAATTCCTCGAAATTCCACGATAAAATTCCCTTAAAAATATTGAAATCCTTTAAATCCTATAAAATATTTTGAAAGGTATAAAAATCTAGTAAAATCCCTTTAAAATATTAGAAATTTCATAAAATTTGATAAAACCCTTAAAAATTCCAAAGTCTTTTAAAAATCATTAAAACCTCTGAATTCTCTTAAAATTCCTGAAAATTTCATTAGAACGATTAAAATCTTTTGAAATTCGCAAAAACCTTTTGAAATTTTGAAATTCGACGACAAAATTACTTAAAATCCCAAAAACCTTTTTAGATATCTTAAAATTTCACGAAAACTTTCGAAATTGCTCAAAATTTGTGAAAATTTCCAGAAACTTCTTGGAATTCTTTAAAATGTTATAATAATCGTTAAAATACCTTTAAATTCTTTAAAATAAATTGAATATCTTAGAAATCCCTCAATAAAATTCCCTTACAAATTTTGAAATATTTTAAATCCCATAAAATATTTTGAAAGGCATAAAAATCTCGTAAAATCCCAAATGCCAAAATCCTCTTGAATTCTCTTAAAATTCTTGGAAATTCCATGAGAACGTTTAAAATTCTTTAAAATTGCAAATTTTCTCAAAAACCTTTTTAAAATTTCGAAATTCTACGTCAAAATTAAAATTCTCTTAAAATCTCTAAAACCTTTGTAAATTTATTAAAATCTCACGGAAACCTTCGAAAAATTGCTTAGAATTCGTGATAATCTCTTAAAATTCTCAGAAACTTCTCGGAATTCTTGTAAGAAGTAAATTTTTGTAAGAAGTAAATTGTTGTAAGAAGTAACACAAATAATCGTACTCATTATATGAAAACCGAGAATTTTTTTCAATCATCTAAAATGAATGCGAAAAAGTGCATTCATCAGGGGAATAATTGACAGTCTGCATAAACAATTGACATGATAAGAAATCTCTCCATTCTTTAATGACATCCATGACACCAAAAATGTCGAAAAGAATCTGCAATTAGAATCAATTCTCTATATTAAATACCTGAAGATGTAAAGACCTCAATCCCGAGAGAGATTCTCAATAAATTCTCTTGAATGTGATAATTAACGTGACCATCGACAGGTGAGTTCCATTAAAGTTATTGGCGGCCAATGGCACCTTTAATTATATTATTCGCGTGCGAAAGGCAGCCTGTCACTAAGCCTCAGCTTTGGCATAGCAGCTACAGCAGAATGAGAGGTTTTCCAGCGTAGGTAGGCGCTTGTCATCAGCGAGAAGCGATACGTCTTACTCCATCTCGGATTTGTGTGAATTCGCATCTGAGTCTGTGAATGCGTAAGAACGTGTGTAAGCTTGTTCAAGTATGCGAATACAGTCTCATGTGTGCGATCCTTTGAGGTTATTCATGAGGGGATTACCATGTGAAACGCCTAGTAGAACTAGGTGCTGCTAGGCTCTTAGACTTCTTCTCTCCTCCTCTCCTTTTCGATCGACTTTCACACTCTTTATATATTCACACATATATATATGGTATATACATAGTAGATTCTTAGTTTAACTCTATCTTTCTCCTTCTCTTTCTCTTTCTCTTTATCTCTTTCTCTTTACCATCCACGTTTTCTGTCTGTCTTAAACACGCATTTAAGTCCTTCCAATCCTGCTCTTCCTTTCTCTTGTCACGACTATCTCGAAATTCCGAAGCGCTTTGGGAATTCAACTCGATCGGTTACCGAGACAATTTACAGTAGTGTTCACTCTTCGTCTTTACCGTGATCGTCGTCTCACTCGAAAAACGTTTAAAGACTGAGATCGTTTATAGATTTATATAATTTTCGACATACGGCAAAACTTTAATTTTATCAAAATTGAAGAATATGATCTTTATTAGCGTCATCTACTATCTTACAATTAAAGATTTCTTATATCCTCCTATCTTAAAAAAGTGGTGTCACGAAATTTCTGGAAAATATCTCGCATACATTGTTGTTGCAAACCTGATTGGCTTTCTTAAAATTTTTACAAAAAACTTGAAAATCCTTTAAAATTCGTTTAAATCTCTTAATATTCTTGGAAATCTCTTGAAATTCGTTAAAATTGGTGAAAATATCTAAAAATTCGTAGAAATCCACAAAAAAATGGCACGAAATCCCTAAAAATTCTAAAAAATTTTTTAAAAATCAGAAAAATATCTTGATATTCCTAAAAATTATTAGAAATCTCATAAAATACCATGAAAACCTTTAAAATTTCACAAATTTTTAATAAAACTCAACAAAAACCCTTAAATTCTTTTTAAATGCCTTAAAATCCCGTAAGATTTCATGAAATCTTTAAAAATTCACTTAATCTTTTAAGAGTCAGAAAAAATTCTTGAAATCCCTAAAAATTTAACAATAACTTTCGAAATTCTTTTAAATTCTACTGAGTCATAAAAATCGTTTGAAATCCCTTAAATCCCGACAAACTTTAAAATCCTTCAAAATCCATATACTGTATTTTAAAAATTAAAAAAATCTCCTGAAATTCATTAAAAATCGTGAAAATATCTTACGATAAAATATCTACGATAATATTCCCTTTATATCCTTTAAAATTTATTATAATTATTAGAAATCTTATAAAATTCCGTGTAATGCTTTAATATTTCACAAAATCTTTTATAAATCATACAAATCGTCGGAATTCCTTATGATACGTTAAAATCTCCGAGAATTCCTCGAAATTCCGCGAAAAATTTTGTAATTCCTTAAAACTCTAGAAACTGTTGGAAATCTCTTAAAATTTCATACAAACCCTTTCAAAACCCTTAAAATTCGTTTAAATATCTTAAAATTCCTCCAAATTTTACAACATTCAAAATCCATTAACTTCCTTGAAAACTCCACTAAATATTGTGAAATCCCTTAAAATTGTACAACGTTATTTTTAAATTCTAAAATTCTTCTGAATTTAATGAAAACTACTTGGAAATCGTCAAAATCCCTTAAAATTCATAAAAATATCTAACAATTCCTAGAAATGTCTTGAAATTCCTGAACATTTAAAATCTCTGTAAATCATTAGAGATCTCGCCAAATTCCATGAAATCCTTAACAATTCTACAAAATTGTTAAAAAATTTGAAAAATCTCTTGAAATCTTTTACAATTATTAGAAATCTCATAAAAAACCATCACATCCAGACAAATTCCACAATATTTTTTAAAAATCGACTAATTTCTTGAAAGCCCTCAAAAAATGTACAGCATTTGAAATCCTTTTAAATTATACTGTGTAAATCTTTTAAATATCGTAAAGATCTTTTGAAATCTCCCCATAAAATTCCTTGACAAACTTTAAAAAATTCTTGAAATTTTACGGTAACATTTAAAATCTTTTTATGTCTTTAAAATTCGTTAAAACTATTAGAAATCTGATAAAATTCCCTGAAATCCTTTAAAATTCTAACAAAATCTTTTTAATATCCGAAAAATCTCTTGATATCACTTAAAATTATTAGAAATCTTTTAGAATATCTTAAAATTCCTTGGAATTACAGGATAAAATTTAAAATGTCTTAAAACCCCATAAAATTCTTACAACTGTTTTGAAATTCCTTAAAATTTCACGAAACAGCCTAAAATCCCTTAGAATTCTACGAAATCTTTTCGAAATCCTAAAACTCTTTTAAATTTCATAAGAATCACTTAAAAAATGTCAAATTCCCTTAAAGTTTCTATAGAAACCTCTTGAAATTCCTTTCTAAAAAAGTGGTTTCTCTCTAAAAATTTCTCAAAAATCTCGCATACTTTATAGTTTTAAATCTGATTGGGCTTTAGAATGGCTTGAAGTTGAAAGAAGGAATACAAAATACACTAGTAAACTCAAGAATTACATTTAAAAAATCTAAAAATCACCGTCACAGAGCTTATCTTTATTTATTTATGATACCTTTATCTGAAGAAGAGCGTGCGACTAGGGGAATAACAATAGCGGACGATAACCGTGTTAAATGGTGTGTAATCAATTAGAAAGGTTTAGTAATGGAGGGTGGTTCCCAATAAGGGTTAAGGGGCGAGATTCAAAGGGGAATGACGATTAGCTGGCGAGGCACTTTCAGTGGTTCATGACTGCTATCGAGTGGCCCCAGGAAAAAAAATATAGCGTAATGATGGGGTGAGGTGAAAATAGTAAAGGGAATGGACGGATGTCTGTACTGCTGTGAAGATGTAGAGCGACGTTCTTTCACATGCTAATCCACGAGACTATGTTCATGAATACCTTCGGTCAAAGCCCAACTCTGGGTTCACTGCAGTGAACCTGTCCCCCTTCCCCTCTCTTTCTCTCTCTCGCTCTTTTGGAAAACCTCTAAAGTCCCCTTCTTCGTTTCTCTAAGAGACTCCAGCAAGAAAGGTTCTGGAGAAATGGCGGAGCTTTGTGTTTCGAATTTGTGCAGTGCCGCTTGCCGTGTTCCTTTACGAGGGGTGATAAGTCAGAAGTGTCCTTCTCCTTCTTCCACATTTTCCTTCCTTCTTCCGCTCAAAGTCTATCCATCTTCATGTCCTCTTTTCCATCTTCCTTGCTCTCTATCCATCTCTTCGGTCCTTGGAATTACCGCGTGTGCTCCTAGAAATTACGCGATCGTATCTATGTACTTTAGCTTTAGCTACCTAGAATATACATGTACCTATTCTTTAATAGAAATCTTGGGTAATTTATAGGGGGAGGAGTTTAAGTTTTGAACGTTCAAATGAACGAATTTTTGTATTTATTGTATTTTACACTATAAACAGTGTTAAAACATTAATTACATTTGAGGAAGATTTTCGTCCATCCTCTCTTCATCATGTTGGGAACGAAAGGTTCAGGCCAACACGAAGAGTGGCTGTATTTACTCAATCCTGCATAATTCATTCATAACAGTGTTAAAACATTAATTCGATCATCATTATTTCATACAAGAATATGGAAGACACTTCCATACAAAATTAATGCTGATGCAAATGAATTAATGCTTTAACACTGTTTATAGTTTAAAATACAATCAATATTCATTTGATATAAAATCAACAACGTTAAAAACTGTTCAGTCATTAAAAAAAAGCGTAATAGCCTCAGGAATTTGCGATCAGCTTTCCTTGACAATGAGAGGAATACCAAATATTTCTCGCTAAAAAGCAGAAAACTGGCCGGGTGGGTTGGCAATTGATTAAAGAGAGTTAAGCTCACGTTGCAGAGTGGAAAGTTCGAGTGTTCCGCGGTAAATAAATAAAAATAAAAAACAAAAGCCCGCCAAAAGTAAAAACGTCGCAACTCGAAACTTTTTTCTCTCCACCGCAGACTCGAAAAATGCCGCGGTCGTTCAATTTCGTACCGCGGGCACCGCAGTAATTGTGACCATGCTCGGCTGGCTCGTTTCGGAGAATTTAGTTTCTGGTTCGCGGTGTGGAGGACGTGAAACTGGTGACTAGGGAGAGGAGGTGTCAGGGGTGTGTTGGGTATGTTACTAGTGGTGGTTCCGGGAGTTCTGCTGCTGCTGATGGTTTCGTATTGGTGGACGCAGTTAGTAAAAGGGATGGCGATCCCACGTGCTGCACTCCCATGCATAGAGAGGGGCTCATGTTTCCCTAATGCCACCCGATAAATATTTAAGCATAACGTAATCGGTCGGATTATACTGAGCGCGTAACCGTAACGCGCGTCGATGTCCTTTCGCGGCTCGGGAATGGCACCTTTCGTAATCCCCCACGAAGCCGCTTGACGATTATACCTATGATAAGAGGATATAAGGCGCTACAGGAGCAGCAAATAGTTAGAACTCACGATCCTGCATACCAACTCGGCTATTTTACATTCTACCAATTATATCCTACATGTCGCATCCGTGAAAGAAACTTAAACAGTTTTCATCCAAGGGCATATTGAATTGCTAAACGTGGTCCAAATTATGTCGCCTTTTATCTCAATGTGTGAGCACTCTTCATATCTGAAAAGTATTTACAAGGGTCGAATTTTAAATTTTATCGTGTTATTTAACTCAAAAGAATGAAAAATTTTTCAAGAAAATTTAAAAAGGTCAATCTTGCAGATAAAGTAAACATTAAAAATATCAAACTCAATTTGAGAAAACTCTATGCAGATATTAGGTTGAAGTTTCAGACGTCTAGTCTGATGATTTTTTAAAATTTATTGGAATAATAATACAAAAAAAAGTTTCCACTGTTCGAAAAACCCAAAATTTGTATTTAGCAATTTTAGAGAATTTAAAGGAATTTTAAAGAGACTGTAAAGAATTGCAAAAGATTTTAAATAATCTTAAGGAATTCCAAGAGATTTTATAAGATTTCAAAAATTATAAAAGGATTTCTAGAGATTTATAGTAATTTTAAGGAATTTTAAGAGATGCTAAGAGATTTTGATTGATTTTAGGAATTTAAAGGGATTTTTAAAAGATCTAAAAGAGTTATCAATGGATTTTTTTAGAGATTTCCCAAGATTTCCAGACATTTGAATTGATTTTAAAGAATTTTAAGAGATTTGAAAATATTTCAAGAGATTTCGAAATATTTCAAGACATTTACAGAAGATTTAAAAGTTCTTAAAGAATTTCAAGTAATTTTTAAAATCCTTTTTTTTTTTTAATTCTTTTTAAAATCCTTTGAAAATTTTTACTAATTATTGTTGTATTTCACTATTTCAATTCGCAGTTTTCGACTTTTCACTAAAGTTTTAGCCAAAAATGACTAACAATTAGTAGGATTTTTCACTAAAGTAAATTAGTGACCTCTTTTTCACTAATTCAGATTTAGAGAGTCCGGGATTTTAAGAGATTTTAGTGATTTTAGGGAATTTCAAGATATTTTAAGGGATTTCATTTGATTTTAAGGAACTTCAAAGAATTTTAAGGGACTTCAAGAGATTTTAAGCAACTTAAAAGGTTTTTAAAAAGAGTTCAAAAGAAATTAAGGATATTGAAGAGTTTTCACAAGATTTCAAGGTATTTTTCAAAGAGTTTGGAGAGTTGTCAAGAGATTTCTAGATTTGAAGAAATTTTAAGGAATTTAATCAGATTTTAATTTGAATTTAATCAGAATAAGTGATTTTAAGGAATTTCATGGAATTGATTCTAATATAGACGAAATCAAATAAAATCCCTTAAAATATTTAAAAATTATTTGAGATTTTTTGAATGTTCTGTAACTTTTTTAAATTCGTTTGAAAATGTCATTAGTTCATTAATATCATTTGAAATATCTTGAAATCTTGTGAAATTCCTTGAAATCTTATATAAATTCCTATAAATCTCTTATAAAGTCTCTTCAAATTTCTTTAAGTTTCTTAATTGCCCGAATATTACATGAAATCTCACAAGATCCTTCAATATTTCTGGAAATACCAATTAAAAAATTCTTGAAATCCTGAAAAACTCTTTAAAATTACTAAAAATAGTAAAAATCTTTTGCAAACCTTTAAAGTCTTTATAAAATTTAACGTTGGGAAAATTTCTGTTACTAGGTAAATAAAAATTTTGTGTTTAGGAAACATTTTTTAAAATATCTTTATGCCAATGGATATAAAAATAAAAAATCATCCAACTAGATGTCTGAAACTTGAACCCAATACCTAAGTAAATAAATTCATTAGATAAGGAACCTATTAGTTAGATATTAAATTTTATTTTCCAACATTTTTTATGATAAAACCCTGAATCTAATGTCAGTAGAAACTGCGGGTTATAGCCAGACGCGTATTAAGTAGAAAAATTCAGTAGACACTTGGGTAAATTTCTGTTAGTAAAGTGATAAAAATTTTCGGTTTAGGAAATATTCTTTAAAATATTTTTATTACAATGGACATAAAAATAAAAAATCGTCCAACTAGACGTCTGAAACTTCAACCCAATTTTATTACGCAGATCTAATTTTCCAAAATTGAGAAATAAAATACTGTTATGTAAATTAGGACATAAATGAAAATGGTAGCGTTAATTCCATAAACACTTATGTCTGATTCGGGCGGAGGTGTACCGGTTGAAGTACGTCGATGCCCCTGGGATGTGAGGGCGAGGAGCGAAAGGATAAAGGTGGTCCAGTGGTCAGGAAGGGGGAATTATAGCGATGGTTCGGGATGGGACTTTGGGGAATGCGAGAGCATTTAAGCGTAAATGGTTTTTGTAACTGGGCGAGCGTAAAATTGCCTAACCGCTCTGTACCTTCTGGCGCTTTGCACGAATTCATTCGATATACACCTACATTTATCTATATAACTATATAATCCTCTCTACACATCTGACCCAAAGTTTAAAGAAACTGGAACAAGAACATTTTTTTGTTTTTAAAAGCATAAAGTTCTAGGAGTAACTCTACTAAATTTTGATCATAACTGCTGTCATTTGGAACAAAAGGATAAAAATAAAAGGAAGTACTGAAAAAGTCGGAAAAGCAGTTATTTAATTTTGACTTTAAAATATTTTGTACTTTAATAATTATTTTCTTCATTAGTTATTTTCTACCTGAATTCAACTTGACATTGATCCTTATTTACGAACGACAAACTAGACGGAATTTATTATTTACTTTAATCTATTCTCGATTAGATAATATTAAATTTCTGAGAAGTCGAGGACGCCGACAGGAAAACAAAGGGAAGTGGGGGGGACGCTCAAACGAAGGGCATGGAAGGAAACTCAGAGTCAGTTAGTATCGATCGCGCGGGCAACCTGATCGTTGGATCAGGGTCGGTTTGAAATATCGATAAAATGATCAAAGAGATTAAGATATAGGGATATCAAAATTATAGGGATAGTTGTAGTTTTTCCTAGTTATTGATGCATTTATTCGGTGTGTTGTGTTTGTGATCAAGATGTGATTGTGTTTATTCTTTGGAAGGAATTACCTATTCGTTTCTGATGTTTTTCATATTCAGCATTTAAAATTCCGGTAAGGAAAAGAAAATTATGAGTGAACTCAAATTGAATCAAATTACCATTATTATCAAATTATTATTTATTATATTACGTGGTAATTACTATATTTATATTTTTTTATATAAGAATATTTTCGCCAACTTTATGTCCGCGATGATAAATATTTTTCGGTAAAACTGGGCAATTTCCACTGGAACTTTAAGCATATTAAAAATTAGAAAATGGGGGTGGAGCACAATAGGGGAAAATGTGAAAGGGGTAAGTATGCAGGTGTGGCATGACGAGTGAAGTTTTGGTTAGAAGGTCCGCGCAAATCTCGAAATCACATATTCATCGTGAGGCTATAGGCAACCCGTAGCAGACCAAGCGATTAATTTCAGAGTATGATTTATAATGGAGCGCCATCAATCACAGAGACGGTTAGGTGTAACATAACTTCGCTATATGTAGTCTCCGCGGCGGGTATCGCGAAACCGGGACGCTAATTAATTTCTAAAAATTATTAATCGCAATAGCTCTCATTTGTGTAGCATGTGCTGCAGGCTGGTGATCGTTACGTTAATCAGGGAGGGAGAGGAGAAAGAGTGGATTAAAGATCTTGTATCCCAGTTGAAAATTACGTTTTTCTGTTTTACTCAACCTGCTGCCAGGTTGTATTTAAACAGTTGCCGTATTCATTTACATCAAGTTTTCTAACTGACAATAGAAAAGCGAAAAGAAGAGAAGATATTGTCGGAGGAATTTATAATGTAAATTTCAACGTAAATTATAAATGTGTACTTTACATTTTTGCATATGGAGATACAGATCAATTAGCAAGTACGTATTGTGTGACCTGGTGGAAAAAAATATACTGTGTGATATCTGATATGTGCCAAATACACAAACAATTTTGATGGTTTATGTTACTCCCAGTACTTGCACTAGCGATTTTTTTTTCCAATGTTTACCTGCAATAAAACTGATGATTGTGGGTTTGTTTACTGTTTCGAGAGTTGCAAGGAAATGAACATTTAAAATCTGTAGCTTGTGATTAAACTAACAAAAATAAAACAAACAAAAATACACATTAAATAAACAAAAAAATTTTCTAAATCTGTATGATCCTGATGTGATTTAAATAAATATATTATGCTATAAATATACTCCATATTCGTGTAACAAAGTTTGATGATAGTAAAAATGAATAGTTTTGAAGTTGTTTTCCAGAACAGGTTTTAAATTAGATTTTAAAGTTTTATTTCGGGTATGTTATTTACTATGTTATCATTCTGAGTTATGTCTCTAGAAATATTTTCTCTTCATATCATGAATCATGATAATAAAGCTGTAACCCGAGCATGGATGAATATCATCGTTTTTAATTCTAGCGCGAGGATATGATTTCAGTATTCGCTATTCAAATAGCTCTTTTGTTCCGCGAAAGCTCATTTTTGAAAAGATGACCAACTCTGATTTTTCACATTTTTGCTCAGTTGGTTTAAAAGCGTTGATGAACACATACACCATAAAGTATAATTAGCCTGGTCGGCGTTGATTATCCATTATTTCACGTTATCTCTGCGTCGTTTCAGTCGCGCCGAGTTTAGAATAGATGGTTTTCACCTATAGCTGGCCTTATTTTGTAAGCAAATAATCACAACAGTCCAGGGTGAGAGAGAGAGATATATATATATATATATATATATATAGAGAGAGAGAGGGAGAGAGAGAAAGAGAGACTATCGGATGATTTACTGAAACGATATGCAAGGCCAAATTATTTTGTGTATATATTATGCAACATACGAAGTCGATCATCGACCCTTCAAGTAATTTTTCATAAACGTAGAGTTACAGCTACACGAGTGCAGTGGTGTAACAGGAATCTTTTGAAATTTTAATACTTTCAAGAAAGAACGCACAAAGTTACGTTCTTTTTCAATATTATATAATTTATTATATTTTATTTCTCTAATCGCTTAAAATGTATGTTAAATTTTGTGAAATCTCTAAAAATTCCAAGAAACCTTTGAAAACCTGTGAAATCGCTTAAAATTCGTGAAAATCTCTTAAAATTATCAGAAACTTCTTGAAATTCTTTTAAATTCAATGATAACAATTCAAATCCCTTTTATATCCTTTAAAATACATTAAAAATATTGAAAATATCTTCAAATTCCATGAAATCCTTAAAAATTCCAGAAAGATTTTAAAAATCATGAATCTTCTGAAATCTTCGTTAAAATTCATGAAAATCTCTTAAAATTCTTGAAATTTGACGATAACATTTAAAATCTCTTTATATCTTTTATATTACTTAAAAATATTAAATAGAAATCTTATCAATTTCCATGAAATCCCTTAAAATTCTCACAAAATCATTTTGAGGCGGTGGCTTCATAATTTCGCGGGTGATGATAATTGATATTGCGTGAGTGAATGGGATGACGCAAAACTGGCAGGACCAATCACAGAAATTAGCCTAAGTGGGAGAGGTGCGGGAATGGAAAGCGGGCGACGAGCGGGCATTATTGCTAGAGAATAAAGTATATTGATAGATTGATTGCCCGTAGTCGCGCACGTATTTTTTCTGCACCACTCTCTCGTACTCAGAGGGATTCTGAGAGGTATAAAGCTTTGAGAATTCTCGAATAGAAGACATGCTTTATTTTTGTGATTGGAAGTGCTAATTGTGTTTTGTATTCTTTTAGCGTGGTGTTTGTTTCATATCCTTTTAC
>UCOK01008924.1:0-11537 GCA_900474325.1 Synergus umbraculus
CATATAATATAATATATTATATATATACATATATATATTCTATATTTCTATCAATAGAAAAATACATCATTCAATTTAAAAAAAAATAACTTCTGGGCTGAACAAGTATGAGCAGAATATTCCAGTTTGTGATTACCTCCACGTACTAACAACGAAAACTAAAAATGCACAAAAACTCATTACAGAACATAGACGACGCTCAAGTTAGTTTTTATGCGCTTTATGAATAGTAAGGATCGATTTGGATAAGTAAAACATAGTTCGACAAGATAGAGTCTTTTTTTTCCGACCCCAAACTAGACTATAACGTGAATAAGTTAACTTACAATTAGTGCTTGTAAAAATAATAAATACCTTCGCATGAAGCAGCCAATGATCCAATCTTACTTCTCCGTACCGCATGTCATTTTCTAGTTTAATGTTTAATCTGTCCTTCGTACTTAAACCATTTCGTAAAATATCTCTCAACACCTTAGCTGGTTCCTTAAAAAATAGTAAATTTTTACTTTCATAAATTACTGAATTCATTCATAATTGAATCGTTTGCAAGTTATTAGAATTATTATTATTTACGATTATTTCGAGGTGTTTTGAATGCATTCCAAGAAAATTATAATTATATTAAAAGGGGTTTATCTGGTCCTAAATATTGACATTTAAAAAAAAATTTTTTTATTTTTACAAAAATTTAAGACCAGACAAACATACATTAGCATATTTTCTTTAATTTTACAAATTTTCCATTTGACATCTTTATAAATGTAGACGTAGCGTTACAGAGAAAAAAATGTCGGTAAGGTAGGGATCGGGTAAGTAATACATGACCTTAAAAGAATTTCAAGAGAATTTAAGAGTATGTGATACTTTACCATAAGAGCAATTTCATTTCCTCAACTTTACACTCGCAATATCAAATATTTTTGCCTAAATCTAGTCCATTTACATCCGTTTCGTACAAACGGAAGTAAATAGCCTAGTTTCAGGAAATCCTCTGATGTAAACGTTCAAAAATAAGCACATTTTCAACAATTTTTTCTTTTGAAAAGTATTACATGTAAAGAGCTGTAGGTAGCTCAGCTGGTAAGACGCGAGGCATCCGATTTCGAGCCTCAGCTTCGATTCCTAAACCGATACCAATGGACAAATTTTCTATGTACTTCGATAACCGAAGCTGTAATATTTTAACGTTACCGAGAACGAGAAAATTGCCGCGGTAATATTACTCATAAAGAGTTCTAGCCAGCCAGGGGTAAAAATACAGTTTATCTAACGAAAAAACTTTTATTCAGTTGAAGTCTTGAGATAAAACCATCTAAACTTTGAAGACCGAGACTGAAACTGAAACATATCATTCCGTTTCAGAAAAACTTAAAGCTCTTGGAGCAACGGACAAAAAGTCATTTCTTAGATATATAGTTTTTAGGATGAAAAAATACACGGTTTGAAGTGCCGTTATTAACAGGGGAGGGTTTCTCCATATGAGGAATGGTGGTGACTCTGGACTCACTGTTTTTCGAAAAAACTAATTTGTTTAAGGCTGATGGAATTTGAAAATTTTTCATGTAGAAAAACTCAGATCCCAGGGGCGCAACAATAACGGGGTTAAGACACCCAGACAGTAATTCGAGTATACCTACTTGCAATATGCATGTATGTCGAAATTATTAGAAGGATAATACAATTCCACAATAAACGCACTTTTTGAGGGGTTTTAATCTGTTCTTTTATTTTTTTTTATTGATTTTTAATGTGTAGGCTGGCTCCCGACACCCACTGTTTTGAGACACTTGTTGCGTGTCTGTCTAATTCTGTCAACTTTTCATGTGGTCTAGAATTTTTCCAGCCAAAGGCTAAAGAGGGAAAATTTATAGGTTTCTGATAGCAACAAATAGAGAGAAGAAATGAATCGAGGGGACTTGATGATCAGTTCTTCGAAAACTCACTTTTATAGTCCCAAAATAGCCAATGGGAGAATTTCTCTAGCAAGAAGCCCACACGTGCTGCGCGCGCAGAGTGCCACTGTCGCAGCTGTCAATATTTAGTTTCTTCCATCATGGAAATCAAAATGTCCGTCGTTTCTGATAGGAAAATATTAAACGCTATTTTGGGACTATAAAAGTGAGTAATCGACAAACTTATCATCAAGCGTCCATTCTTCATTTCTTCTCTCTATTTTTTATTATCTAAAACCTATAAATTTTCCCTCTTTTGCCTTTTGCAAATTTTGACAGTTTTTGATAGTTTGTTGACAGTTTTCACTTTCAGATTCCATCGCCCTTAACTAAAATGGAAAAGTTTTCGCTAGCCTAAGACAATTGACTCAAAAAGGTAAGAAATGAATGCTTTATAAGTGCTTGTAACTGATTATAACTGATTGTTTGGTCCTGTTATGCAGAACCGAAGATTTTAAATATCTTTGCTAAAACTGTTTCGCAATACCGCTTCTTTTTTTATAAATAAATAAGAATATTAAGCAATTCACTATTACTAACAATAAAGTGACATTTTAGTTATAAATATGTACTTTAGAGTTTTTAAAATAAGATCACATTTAAAAGTTCTCGCCAATGGAAACTTTTTTCAAACATTTTCCGACTTGGAAAAATTAGGTGTGAATGGATATTTCTTAGCGTTGGTCGGTCGTCGAGCGAAATACAAAAGGTGTGAAGAAGCCTTAAGATTGAAATTTGAAATACCTGGCAAACACGAAGGAATAATAAGGAGACCGAACTCCGTAGCGCCACTGGGAAATAAAAATTCAACCGTAAGTGCCTAACTTATTCTCAGGAATACCGAAATCGAGTGCGCATGGGCGCAGTTGACACTCTTCCAATTCATGGGAAAGGTGTGCGAGTGAGAAAGTTTGTCAAATTGATGTAAGTTAGAGAGGTTGCGTTCGTTTGTTTTTGTGCTTATAAAAACTTATAAATACATATTTTACTAATTTCTATGTAAATATTTTAGAATAACTAAATCACCTCATAATAACTCATAATAACAAAATTGCTCAGCTCAAGGTAAAACGCGGTCACATTAAGAGCAAATTAACAAATTTTGAAAAAACATTAAATGCAATCACGATTGAAACAGATATCGAAGCTCTCGATTTAGGTACGCGTTTATCCGAGAAACATCTTCCTCTACAAAAAGAGTTTGAAGAAATTTCAGATCAATTAAATGAACTTTGTCCCAATAATGCGGAAGAACTTAAGCTTAATCTAGAAGAAGCAAATGAATTTTAAAATAGATTTTATCAAATTTCGGGAAAGGTAAAAACGCTGTTGAAAAGAGGAAGATACATCCCTCCGCAAACATTAAATACAAATATCGAATCTCAAATTAATCTTCTTACGATAAATTCCGAAGGTGGTGAATCTTCAAATAGTAATATGGGAGATATAATTCAACCAAATAGTGAAATGAATTCACAAATTTCTAACACAATCCCCACATTCACTAGAAGTAAACTACCAGATTTAAAAATTCCAACCTTTTCGGGAAACTTTGATACTTGGCTAAGTTTTTATGATTCATTCAATTCTATGATTCACAATGATCCAAATATTCCAACAATTAAAAAATTTCATTATCTCAAAAGTTGCTTAAAACGGGATGCCGAAGTGATAGTCGCATCACTCCCCACAACTACCGAAAATTACACAATAGCTTGGGATCTCTTAACGGAACGATATCATGACAAAAGAATAATTATCGATAACCACGTAAAGGCCCTTTTCGAATTACCATCAATGTCGAAAGAAGTATCAATTAGATCTCTATATGACTCTATCCAAAAACACATTAGGGCTCTTCGCGTACTTTCCGTACTTTCCGTATCTGACAAAATGTCATGTTTGTAAAGGAGAACATGGCATTTATTCATGCAGTGAGTTTTTGAGTTTAGCTCTAAAAGAAAGATACGAGATCATTCGAAAATCCTCTATTTGTTTTAATTGTTTAAGAGGAACACACCATCCAAAAAACTGTTTATCAGGAGGGTGTCGTAAATGTGGAAAGAAGCACAATACGCTTCTACATTTTTCTCAACCAAAACATGATCATGTAAATCAAGCAAATGATGCATGACAATTAAAGCAATCAACTTGCTCGAAACCTTCAGGCAACTATCAGCTTATGATACCTTCGGAGGTAGTTTTAGCAACCGCAATTGTATGTCATCGACCAACAAGGAAAAGCGCATACCTGTCGCATAATGTTAGATTCGGGTTCTCAGCCTCATGTCGTCACAGATAAATTTGCAAAGAGGGTTGGATTTAAAACAATAACTGTTGATATTCCACTTCAGGCAGTCGATAATTTGGCTACAAGCATAAAACATACTGCTACAGCCACCATTAAGTCACGATACAATAATTTACAGCATGATCTTTCATTATTTGTAGTCACAGAAATAAGCAACACTAGCCCACAATGCCCATCAACCGTAATTCTTTTGAGATACCCTCAGATCTCTTTCTGGCCGACCCAGGGTTCTACAAACCCAAAGAAGTCGATATGATTCTTTGCGCTCAATACTTTTACCACTTCTTGCGTCCGGGTCAAATTCAAATAAAAAATCACCCTGCAGTTCTTCAAGAAACAGAACTCGGATGGGTAGTAGCGGGATGTTTTCATCAATCTCTCGCTAAACACGCAAAGATATATTGCAATTTTATAAAACAGAGGGATACAAAAATTCATTCTAATTTTACCAAATTCTCTGATCTATCTATTTTATGGGAATTAGATTCAATTCCAACCAGCTTCCACACGTTCAGCAGAAGAAGAGGCTTGCGAGATACATTACAAAAATTGGAGAATCTCGACAAACAGTTTTCAATCGATTTCATTCTCTCGAAGCAAAATTCGAAAAGAACCCAACCCTTAAAAAACAATATTTCGAATGTATCCAAAGTTATTTAAAAGAGAAACACATGACTCTCTTGGAAAACGAAGAATCATCCAATCCTGGATTTTTTCTTCCTCATCACGCGGTAATCAAAACCAGTAGCCTAACAACTAAAACGCGTGTGGTTTTTGATGCTTCTAGCAAATCTTCTTCAGGTGTTTCTTTGAATGACGCTTTGATGGTCGGTCCCACAATCCAGGACAATTTATTTTCAACATTCACGAGATTTCGAACATTTATCTTCGCTCTTACAGAAGATATAGAACAGATGTATCGACAAGTTCAGTTGACCAAGGAACATAGAGTATTTCACAAAATTCTGTGGCGTGAAACTCCTTGTGACCCAATCAAGATTTACACATTGAATACTGTAACTTTCGGCACCGCATCAGCAGCCTTTCTTACGATCCGTACACTTCATCAACTAGCAGAAAATGAACGTAAAAACTACCCATTGGCATCAGCAGTTTTAGAGCGCGATTTTTATGTCGATGATCTTTTAACAGGAGCAAACACCTTTCAAGAAACTCTTTTTCTTCGAGATGACTTGATGAAACTCTTATACAATTGAGGTTGCAATCTGCGTAAATGGTGCTCAAGTGACTCTAGGCTTACAAGCGATTTCAAAAATGATTCACCAGATTCGCATATGTCAATAGATCCTACAGAGACCATTAAAACTTTAGAACTTTCTTGGAATCCACGCTCAGATTCAATCATTTATACAGTAAATCTCTCCGATTCAAAGGTAGAAACAACCAAGCGCACGATTTTTTCACAAACAGCAAAACTTTTCGATCCCTTAGGATTGCTAGGCCCAGTAATTGTATCTGCTAAAATTCTTATTCAAAATCTCTGGAAAGCTAAACTTTCCTGGGATGAACCTATCCCAGACAATTTACAAAAAAGTTGGGCAGGATATCGTGAACAACTACCTCTCCTGAATCGCCTTGAATTTAAAAGGTGTATTACTGTTCAAAATCCAGCCGAAGTACAACTGCACGGCTTTTCCAACGCTAATGAAAAGGCATACGGAGCATGTTTACATCTTCGCTCAACCGATGTTCAAGGAAAATATTCTACATCACTTATATACTATAAACAGCGAATTGCTCTTCTAAAAAGTGCCACAATTCCAAAGCTTGAATTATGTGCCGCTCTTTTATTAGCCAAATTATATACAAGCACCATTCAATCTCTCAAAATTAAAATAGATAGAGTCCAATTTTGGTCAGATTCCACACTTACTCTTCAATGGATAAATAGCCCATCCTACACACTGGCCACCTTTGAAGCAAATCGCGTAGCAGAAATTCAAACACTAAGAGGTCCAAAAAGTTGGAGACACGTTCCTACTAGCGACAATCCTGCGAATTGGTCAGCGATTTAACCACCCAAGCATTCATTGGTTGCTTAAAAAGATTTTTTGCGCGTCGCAGAAAATCGAAAAACAGTTATTCAGACAATGCTACGAATTTTCAAGGTGCGCGTAACGAATTGAGAACTCTCTATAATTCTGTCCAATCAGTTGAAAAAGATGCTACATTTCAAAGATTTCTTATAAATGAAAAAATCACATGGCATTTCTTTCCCCCTCGGTCTCCACATTTTGGAGGACTCTGGGAAGCCGCAGTAAAGTCCTTTAAGCATCATTTAGTGCGTAACGTAGGTAATACCTTGTTAACCCAAGAGCAATTTGAAACATATATAATCGAAATTGAAGCAATCCTCAATTCCCGTCCACTTTCACCTCTTTCTTCAAACCCAAAAGACCTTCTACCTCTTACCCCTGGCCATTTCCTTATTGGTAGTTCGTTAACCACTTTTCCACAGGAAGACTTGAGTGATATCCCTGTAGGACGTCTATCTACATGGCAACACATACAAGTCATGAGATATAATTTCTGGTCTCGATGGAGCAAGGAATATTTAAATCAGATGATTAACCGTAGCAAGTGGAAATCAACAAGCTCAAGGGATTCTATCAAAATTGGAACATTGGTGATCTTGAAAGAGGACAATATTCCACCTATGTGTTGGAAACTCGGTCGCATTGTTGATGTTCATCCTGGAGAAGACAAAATTATTCGTGTGGTATCAGTACACACAAATACTGGTACATACAAACGCAATATAACTAGATTGTGTCCACTTCCAATTACAACATCTAATGATGTCTAGATTATTATTAAATATGATTGTACTTTATACACCTATATTTTATGCGTTATATGTATTCAATCAATGTAGCTTATATTCTTTATGTCCCACATTTGTAACATTATATAGATCTTTCCAAAATTAATTTTTAACTATGTTCGTTCAAAGGGGGCAGCTTTATGTTGTGTCTTGACAAAATTTAAATTTTTTGTAATAATATTTACTATCATAAAATATCAAGGATTCTTCTGGGGAATTCCAAATTTTAACGTCAATATCTACTAATACTCAACACTCTGTAAATTAGACTGCGTTTATTACTACAAATCCTTAATAGCTTAGACCCTAGCACGTTTTATTCTAAGTCTTTCATTACTTCAAGCACAAATTCTAAAACGGTCATTTTATAGCTCCAAACTTATAATAAGAATATCCTGATTCACACCTGGAAACAATATTCGAGCCAAGCGAAGAATTATAAAAATGGGTGTCTTCTAAAACCTCTACCTTTTCTCAAACCAACCAATCAACGGAAATAACTACGCCTACAAAATATTCAGCAAAGTACTCTGTATCCTATAACATAAGAATTTTGCATCAGTCTCCCTTTTGACACCACACAAAAACATACTTGTCACTTCTTCTGTTAGTAACCTTAATCCGAATTTGTATACAGTTTATACGGTGTGTTTAAATATATGTGTGTTTATGATAACACAAGCATTTAATATTTAAACCTTTACACATTACTTACACACAAACACAGTGATTTTTCGAATAACTGGTGATCAAACGCCCTTTATTCATTTCTTCTCTCTATTTTTTGCTATCAAAAACCTCTAAATTTTCCCTCTTATGCCTTTGGCAAGGTAAATTCAAATCCACCTGAAAAGTTGACAGAATTAGACAGGCGCGCAACTAGTGTCTCAAAACCGTGGGTGTCGGGAGCCACCCAACATATTAAAAATAAATAAAAAAAGAAAAAGAACAGATTAAAAACCCTCAAACAGTGCGTTTATTGTAGAATTGTATTATCCATCTAATAATTTCGACATCCATGCATATTGCAAGTAGGTATACTCGAATTACTCTCTGGGTGTCCTAACCCCGTTATTGTTGCGCCCCTGGGCTCTGAGTTTTTCTACATGAGAAATTTTCAAACTCCATCAGCCTTAATTAAAAAAAATGACGTACCAATTCCCCTAAGTTCAACCCTAATTTCCCTTTAGAACTCGAAAAAACTTTGCAAATGCCCTTTTTTTGCCCTCAAAATGTGGACAAAATTTTGACTTGCAGATTAGAGTAACGTTTACGCATTTCGCGACCCTCCTGCGTCAGCCTTAAACTTACTTCAGTGCCTCTGCTGGACGGAATGTAAAATATTTCAAATTTTTGTTTTAACGTTTCCATGGTTTCTGTTATGACTCTGTGGAAACAGTAGAAAGCTCCTAGTCTAAAGCCTCACTACTTATCTGTCACAATTCACATGAGCTTCTACACTCGAACCTCCCGAATTTCACGAAATCCAGACCGGAGACCCTCTCGAATTCCACCAAATTCCTGCTCTCAAATGTCATACCAATTGCGCATACGTCTTGCGTATTTTCAGCATTTTAAACTGCGTGCCAATAGCAACCAATCAGATGCTGAGTGACATGGCATGCGCACTTATCACGTGCTTAATGAGAAACCTGTCGGTGAAATTCGAGAGGGGAATACGGTGAAATTTGGGAAGTCGTGAAATTCGAGGTGAAATTCGGAGGTTCGAATGTATTTTTAATGCATAGTGCGGCCACTGAGGAGCTGATGTATATTTAAGTGAAATTATTCTACTTGATTTATGACTGCGCGAATTATTCTAAAACCGTCCGACATTTTCAATGGCTTTGATATGTCTCCTTATACTATTCCTTGCATTGCTATTTTTTTTAGTAAAATTAGCTTATTTCCTCCGATAAGTGGCCAATCAGAGATCATATAATAAATAAATAAATCTTTGAATGTATTTTGAACGACGTATTATGATTATGGTATTGTTGTTACCTGTGGTAATCGAAGTATGAATTGACTTTCTAATTCTGCAGACGGATCCCCTTTTGCCTTCAAATCAGGATTATTTGTTTTATGCATATCAGGCATTTCAATTTTTCTTAAAACGAACGTGATGGTGCAAAACTAAAGTTCCAACTGAAAAATCCGAAATGCTTGCAAACTCTGAATTTATACGAGTGCCAGGATGAGTACTATCATCAACAATCAAATTCAAAGTCTTTTTAGAGAAACTACTCTTAGTACAGAGTCAAGTAAAAGTCCTAGATTGCCTTGGAAACACGGTTGTGAAATTTCGCGTCACCAGAGCGTCAGGGTGGCGTCCCATGGATCCGGAATGAGTTGCGTTTTTGCGTATAACTAGGGTGACCAGATGGTCGAATGAAAAACCGGGACACTCCGAAATATTCCATGTATCCCCCCCTCTATATAAAAAAGTCAGTCATGTTTTTTTTTTTACTTTATTATAAACATTTGAAATATACCACGGCCGGTAGGTATAGATTGGTCCATAGTTCCAGTTGGCCATAATTTCAATTGGCCACAAAATCACTAAAAGTTACCATAAGTTACTAAATTTTATAAACACTGTTTAAAGTAAAGACTAGAAGGGAGTTAGGTTGGCGAAAGTAGCAGCGTTTTAATTGGTTTGTTTCATTAAGATTTTTTCTAATGCGCATTGCCATCTAGTTTCCACCTACACCGGAGTTTTCGAATTTAGTGATGTTGTGGCCAATTGAGATTATGGCCAACTGAAACTATGGACCAATCAATACCTACCACCACGGCCATGGTAGGTATAGATTGGTCCATAGTTCCAGTTGGCCATAATTTCAATTGGCCACAAAATCACTAAAAGTTACCATAAGTTACTAAATTTTATAAACACTGTTTAAAGTAAAGACTAGAAGGGAGTTAGGTTGGCGAAAGTAGCAGCGTTTTAATTGGTTTGTTTCATTAAGATTTTTTCTAATGCGCATTGCCATCTAGTTTCCACCTACACCGGAGTTTTCGAATTTAGTGATGTTGTGGCCAATTGAGATTATGGCCAACTGAAACTATGGACCAATCAATACCTACCCACGGCCATTAGCTTTCTTGGTTTTCTTTCTGCTTTCTTTCGATTCGTTATTATTCGTCGATAAAAAATATTTCATAAAATTGTAGAAATTTTTTATTTTTATGTGATTTGTAGCATAACCGGGACATTTCAAGTGAAAGCCGGGACGCCTCAAAAGTTGTCGAAAACCGAGACGTCTGGTCACCCTACGTATAACCATGAGAGTAAGAGAGACGCACTAATAATACCATCTCTCTCACTCTCGTGGCTTTGCGCAAAAATGCAACGCATTCCGCAACCATGGGATGCCACCATCAAGGTGCAGCCCCATGTCGGCAGAAAACGTCGGCGTAGAGCAGAAAGTCATGAGAGTGAAAGAGAGAAACAGATCTGCCTATCTCTGTCACTCTCATGAGTTTCTGCTATACGCCTACGTTTTCCGTCGACATGGAACTGCAGCATGATGGCCAAAATACACGCTCGCCGAAGTGTCGAAACGTTTCCGTGTTTACATAAGAGTAAAAGAGATGGAGAGTACTTATTGTCCAATTTTTCATGCTCTATCTCTTTTACTCTTATGTAAACGCGGAAACGTTTCGACACTTCGGCGAGCGTGTATTTTGGCATGATTGCGTTTTGCGTTGCGTCATAATGAGAGTAAAAGAGAAAAAAGTATATTTCTGTCTCTTTTTCACATGGGGTGCCGTCCCATGTGGGGGCAAAACGCAAAGCGTAAAATGAACAGCCAATTGCAGAATACTTTTAGATTTCAGTCCTCTCAAAGATTCTCTATCATTGGCTGTTCGTTTTGCGCTGTGCATTTTGCGCCTGCATAGGATTCCACTCTAAGTAATAACGTCGCGTCGAACTTTCACCAGCTTAGTCTCTATTGTGGACTAGCCATCATTTTCACGTTTTTGAGCAAAAACGCAACGCATTCCGGATCCATGGGATGCCACCCTCACAATTCGATTGAAAAACTGACATGACACAGAAATTGACGGTAGGTATAGATTGGTCCATAGTTCCAGTTGGCCATAATTTCAATTGGCCACAAAATCACTAAAAGTTACCATAAGTTACTAAATTTTATAAACACTGTTTAAAGTAAAGACTAGAAGGGAGTTAGGTTGGCGAAAGTAGCAGCGTTTTAATTGGTTTGTTTCATTAAGATTTTTTCTAATGCGCATTGCCATCTAGTTTCCACCTACACCGGAGTTTTCGAATTTAGTGATGTTGTGGCCAATTGAGATTATGGCCAACTGAAACTATGGACCAATCAATACCTACCAAATTGACATGGACAGTATGATTTATGCATCGACATGTAGAAATGGACTGCGGGACGCTGTAGGAAAG